>PVKN010000523.1:47922-73569 GCA_004027915.1 Capromys pilorides
AAAAAAAAAAAAGAATTATTAGTGATAGTTGTTTTTTTAGCCCTTTTTGTTCCAATATCTTCTGATCCCATTGTTTCCAGTGAGAAACCAGTTATCGATTTTAATTGCACCACTGTTCTTCAGGATGATTTTTCTATGTTTTCTATTGTTGCTTTTTTAAAAAAACGACTTCTTTTTTAAAAAAGACTTTTATCTTTGGCTTTGGTTTTCATCAATTTGAATATTATGCGTCTAGATATGGTTTTCTTTGCTTAAAATGTGTTGAAATTCTTAACTCTCAAAAGTTTCCATCAACTTTGAGAATGTTGGCCAGTATGTATTTCAATACCCTTTTCTGCTTTTATTCTTCTGCTACTCTGCTTCTGATATTCCAATTACCCATCTGTTGGATTCCTCATCTCTCTTAGATGTTAAAGAGAGCACTCCGTTCACTCCCCCATCTTTTCTTTCTATTTTTCTTTTGGTAACAGGACTCAAACTCAGGATCTTACACTTGCCAGGCAAGCACTTGTGTCACTGAGCTATCTCCTCAGCCCCCAAGTAATCTCAGTGCTGATCTATCTTCAGGATCAATTATTCTTTTTTTAAAAAATGTATTTAGTACAGGGTCTACAGGGTCTCACTACACAGATTGGACTCATAGTGATTCTCCTGTTTTCAGCTTCCCAAGAACTGGGCTTACAGGTTTGTGCCACCATGCCCAGTCTTGGGGGCAAGGCTGGAGCAGCATGCCGGGGATTGAACCTCCATCCCTGCATCTGCCTAAGCAGGCACTTTAGTCCACTGAGCTATCCGGCAGGTCCAGGATCAGTTATTCTTTTCCCTGCCATCTATATTCACTTTGAATTCACTATATTCACTCAGCCCAAAGAATTTTTATTTCAATGATATGTATTTTTCATCTGTGTAATTTCCATCTTGTCTATTTGCATGTGCTTTCATTTTTCTGTTGAGAATTTCTCTCTCTCTCTCTTTTTTTTTTTAGAAAGATCTGTACTAATTATGTTTATCTATTGTTTTAAACTTTATTTATTTACGTTATGGCCAGCTCAGCCTGCCCTGGAGGTGAGGCTGGCGCAGTATGTGGTGCTGGGGATCGAACCGAGGTCCCTGCGGTTGCCTGTTTGCCTAAGCAGGTGCTTTAGAACACTGAGCCATCTCACCAACCCAAGAGAATCTCTTTCTGTTCACTCCTTACAACCACTTTATCCTTCAACTCTTTCAATGCGTTTTCCTTTTGTTGTATTTATATAGCCATTTTGAAAAATGTGTTGCTAAATTCAACATTGATGCTCACTCAGAATCAAGTTACTGATGTTTTCCTTTATTCCCCTTAGCTTGGATCATATTTTCCTGCTTTTTTTTTCAGTTTCAGAAATCTAGATATTATAGTAATTTGGGGTTTTTAAATCTCCTTCTGATGACTGTTGGTATTTATTCTAGTGGAAAGTCAATTTGCCCTGGTTCCAATGATCAGCTTGGTGCTGACAACTTCCAGGCCCGCCTTTTTCAGTATAGCTCTCAGGACTCTCCCAGTATCCAAGGATTTGGGAAGTTTGTATTCGGCTGTTGACGCTGGGTTTTCTATAGTTCCCTTGTTTTTGTGGGTTCTCCCCTAGATTTCCAGCTGCTCTGCCAATCCTGTAGTCTGTCCTCCAACACCTCAAGCCAGCAAGGCTTTAGCTTTCTGTTCCATGAGCTGTGATGGGCTGGTTCACCTTATAAATGGCAATGTACTAGGATATCCTCTGCAGCCAGCCTGGTCTGTCTCTCAAGGTTACCTTCTCTATTGTCTTTGACTTTTTTCACAAGGCCCTCTAGCATTTGAGTAAAGATTTAGACAAGAGCTATGATCAGACTGCATTTTAGACCAACTCCTACAGTTCTCTCACTCCCAGGATTCTGCCTTAGATTCTGCCACCTGCACTGTACTTTGGTTCCCCAGCTCCAACCCGCAGCTCAGAGCACACTCAGGATTCTCACCTTGCTAGCTACAATTTTCAAGAGAAAACTTCCTTCTAGTTTCTGCTTTTTAAAGACATTTTACAGGATCTTTAAGAAAATTTTTAAAAAAATGTCTTGTCCAGGTTTCATAACTGATATCTGCAGGCAAGTTTTAGTGAACACGTCATGTCATCTAAGTACTCTTAAATATACAAGAGCATGTCACTCTCTGTGCCTAGGACTCTTAAACAGCTTCCCATTGTGCTGGAGACCAACTACAAAGCCCCAAAGAATGCAGATTACTTTTTAAAGTCAGAAATTCCTACAGACTCCCTAAGGTTGAAAACTTGTTTTTATTTTTAATAGTGGCTAAATAAGCCCATACCAGGATTGTATCTTTTTCTTTTCCATTTTCTTCCTGGGACCTGGCACACACTGAAGCCAGCAACAGAGGGGCATTTGGGAATGGAGCCAAGGTGAGCGGGAGGCAGGAACTCTTTCAGCACTACAGTGCCAGGAGGGGCTCTGCTTTAGTACTGAAAACGGCCACTTTGTCAGGCAGATGCACTGGCCCAAAGCTCCCTTCCTCTGCCCAGTCTTCCGGAGTTGGGAGAGGGCCAAAGAAGGAAGCAAAGGGTGAGGGAAACTCAAAGGTTAAAGAATCAAGAAAGTATTCAGGGAAGGGGGCCTAGAAGGGAGGGCCTGATCAGGGTGAACCCATGGGTGTGGGGCACAGGGCATGGGAAGATGTAGATCTTCCTAGGCCCCTCCACTTCAATCAGGGGTGCCAGGTGTGATCAAACCCTAAGCAAAGCCTGCATCCTGGGGCTTAGGGGAGAGGTGGCAAACAGTTATAAGGAAGAATTGCTCGTTATAGCGCTTCATCTCTCGTTTTCACAAAAAAATCTAAATATAAACTAATGTTTATAGCTTTCTGATAGCCATAAAACCAAAACAAGTTTATAAATTAAAACTATACAAATGTACTAAGCAAATTAAATTTGTATTAGCAATGTTAATGTAATGCAATAGATGTTTTCACGAAACCAAATAGCCCTCCCTCCCCTGACTCTGGTGGGCCCTGTCACATGCAAACCTTGAGCCTTGCTGAGTCCATGCACCACGTGCCACGTGCCACACACCCAGACCACTGACCTCTGCAGCCTTTGTTCAGGCTGCAATCCTGACATCACATGGCCCTCACTCAGCAGGAACCCTTCATTATGTGTCCTGTGGGCCACCATGTCCCTGGTCTAAAGCAGCAAGTGCAGCCTGCTAGGGTTGGCCCCGAAGCTAAGTGTCTTGATACCTCTGATCGTGTCATTCCCTATTGCTGATGCCATGGCAGAGTGGACACAGCCCAGAGCAACAGAGGGCACGAAGCGCTGATTGTCTCTAAAGCCAAGGCCAGGCTTTGTTAAATAAGAAAAGGGTTTGTGAATGCTGATACTCTGAGCAGACAGAGCTTGGAGGACTTTGAGGCAGAGGGAGGAAGGGAGAGAGGGAGGAAAAGAGGACCATGGAGGAGAGAATACAGACTGGTGATGACATATAAAGATTCTTCTCTCTGCTGAAAAGGAAGTGGAAATTTGAATAGCTAAAGTGGAAGGGGCAAAACTAGACCCCCAATTGACAGACCAGTGGAGCCAGATAGGAACCTGCCCTCCCATTTCTGTCTCCTTCTGGGTTCTATGTGGGAAATGGAAGCCTAATTGTCTAGGCCTTTCCAGAACCAAGGGAATTTGAACACTTAGCCCATGGTGCAGGGGGTGGGGGGGGGGAATTAACAGGAAATGGTGGTGCTGCCCGGAAGTGGCCAGATAAAGGCATTCTGCCCCTAGCTGAAGAGGGCACTCCTGAGCTCAGTGGAGCACAAACCTGGGAGAGACAAGGCTCTTTTCTTTTCAATCCATCTGGGGACTCTGAAGAAAAGCTGGAAGGTATGGGGGTGTTCCTTGTGCCAGTGTGATGGACCCTACAGGCACACTGGGGTGAGCTAGCCCTGAAACCCAGTCCTAATGGGGCTATCTGGAAGATCAGTGTGTATTTTCATTGCTAAAATAATTGTCATCAGTATTCAAATGACAACAATCTGAAGTAGGGGAGGGGCAATGGTGCAGATATGTTTGAGAAACATGTGGTCCACACTGTCCTGATCTCAGCAATCATTCATGATAACAGCCTCTGGGTCCTTCAGTGACTCTGTGCTCCCTTTGCTCCAAGTCTCTGTGTGACTCTTTCCTGAGCCTGGTTGGCTCTGACAAGCTTTAATTTTCAGTTTGAATTTTGCTTCCTCAGGATGCTTGCCTGAGACCGCAGAGGTCCCAGCAAAGCATTACTATGGGTCACCTACCAACTGTTTGTCCAGGGCTGGATCAATAGGGGGCGCCCAGCCAACACCACCTCGATGGATGTAGGCAAGGCACCGAGGCCTGGGGCTCTGAGGTAGTGAGTGAGGAGAGATGATCCAAAGGTTCTGGATTCACTTCAGCGCTGTCACTTTCTTGCTCTGTGAACTGCCTTCATCTATAAGGTGGGCACTCAGCCTCCCAGCACTGAGCCACCATCGTTTCCCAAGCACTCCCTGTGCCTTTCCCTCCAGCTCTAGCTTGTGCTCCCAGCATACAGGAGGTGACTGATGGGAGATGCGCACTCAGAGAGGGAAATCTGTGCCAGCGGTGAAGAGCGAGGCCCCTGGCTGGGGTAGGGCATGTATGTGGAAGATGCCAGAAGGACGTTGAAGAAGAAAGGAGGGGGCTCAATTCAGCCCACACAGGGTTGCTGTGGATTACAGGGAGAGACATTCCAGGCAGGCTACCTGAGAGAGCAGAAGCAGGATCCCCAGAGACATTTGGGATGACAAGTGCATCCACCTGGCTCCAGGCAGGTATGCGCCAGAAGGCATGGCATGAGCAAAGGACCCCGGATACTTGCTGTCCGTTATCTACACCAATCCAGTTTCATCCACTCCCTACCGCAGCCTATCCTAGACTCAGACATGTACTTCCTGTACTTCTTTTCCTTTCCTTTCCTTTCCTTTCCTTTCCTTTCCTTTCCTTTCCTTTCCTTTCCTTTCCTCTTTCCTTATTCTATTCTTTGAGGCAGGGTCTCACTAAATTACCTAGATTGGCTTCAAATTTGCAATCCTCCTGAGTCAGCCTTCCAAATAGCTGAGAGTACAGGTAGGTGCCATTGTGTCCGGCTAGCAACAAGAGTTTTTTAATTAAAATGCTGGGTGTGGTGGCATATACCTGTAATCCCAGCACTCTGGGAGGCTGAGGAAAGAGGACAGCAAATCCAAGGCAAATAACTTATCCACTTGGCAAGATCCTGTCTCAAAAAAAAAAAAAGAAAAAAAAAAGGATAGGGATATATAGCTCAGTGTGAAAGGCCCTGGATTCAGCCTCTCTGACCCCCAAATAAATTCATTAACCACAATACTAAAAAGATAGCAAACCTTTAACATGATATTTGGTCAGTATATATGTTTTCTTGTTTATTTTCAGTTTAAGTTTCATTTACAGGGACCGAACAAGGTTCAGATGGGATTGTTCTTTAATGAATTTTCCTGTCTTCTAGTTTTTCCTGCATTGTACTTATTGGAGAAGCCAGGTGGCTTCTCCTGCAGTGCTCCCACCCGGCTTTTCCTGGCTGCCCTCTCCTAGTGCCACGTACTCATCTGCTCCTCCATTTCCTATAAACTGGGAGTGAGATCCAGAGCAGAGTCACCGCCAGTAAAAATGCGAGCTGCACCTGTAAGTCACGTTAATGCTTGAACTTTTCTAGTAGCAGCACTGTTGTGAAAAACCAAAAGAAGAGGATGATGTTAACTGCAATACATATTATTATTCCAATATGTAATCAATATAAAGTTGATATAAAATTATTTACCTCAGGGCTGAGGAGATAGCTCTGTGGCACAAGTGCCTGCCTGGCAAGTGTAAGCTCTAGTTTGAACCCTGGTCCTGGAAAAACAACAACAACAAAAAAAACTCCTCTCATTTTAAATGCAAAGTCTCTGCATTTCAGTGTGCATTTTATACTTATGCAAATCTCAGCTTGGCCTCGACATCTTGCCATTACTTAAGAGCTGAATGTGGCTAATGTCTCATGTACTGGCTGGCACAGTTGGAGGTTGGATGATATTCAGGGTCAAATTTTTGCCAAGAACACTTCGCCATGCTGTCTTTTCCTACTGAGCGACATGAGATGTCCCATCGTTTCCTCTTGGTGATGATCACTGTCTTTGATGGTTAATTCATTCAGCGTTACAAAATGGCAATGGCTTAGTTCTATGATTCACTTCTGCATCTTTTGTTTTGGAATATTTCCCGAGAATCCCTTCCCTTCCACCAACTATTTGGTTGGCTTGGGTGGATGGTACATAACGCAGAGAAAAGTACTCTTCCCTTTGTTTCATGGATCCAGAGGGGCTGAGGTGTGTTCAGGACATGTCACTGTATCTTCAGTGTGCAGCGTGGACTAGGGGCACACCGGTGGCTGAGAGCTGGGGGAGGGGTGAGCACAAGGGAGCTTGTTCCCTCAGCCTCAGTGACCTGCAGGGGGCTGGCCAAGCCCTCCTTACACCTCAGCCACCTCCACCCAAAGGCCCAAGAAGCTCACAGCCAACCTCTGGGTGCCCTTTTGGCACTGGCCTCCCCTCAGCTCTCAATCCCATCCACAGTACACACTGTCCTCTTTCTCCACTTCTTTGTGTCTACGTTTCCTGCGTGGGCTGTCTCCACCTCCTCACTGTCTGCCTCACTTGCTTTCTCTCTGCTCCCCCAGTGCAGAAATGCATCCTTCAGAGGTCACTGAGGACCTCTAGATTGGACCTTCCTCACTCCCATGGCACCCTGGCTTTCTCCCTGACTGCAGTTCACAGGCTTCTTGGCTTCCCTCTGCTTTCTCCTCCCACCTTCCCATGCTCAACCTCCATTAGAGCTCCTCTCCCACGCATAGAGCTGTGGCAGCCCCTGTCTAGCCACGGACACCCTCTTCGCCCATGCCATCCCCTCACTTGCTCCATGCCCTCTGTGGTCTTGCCCACAGATTGACAGCTCCTTGTCTGCCTTGTGTCTATGTCCCCTGGAGCCTTACATATGTGTTCCCTGGAGCCTTGCCAGGGCCTGGCCTGCAGGGTGCAGTCAGCAACAGGGTCCTGGAAGTGCCTTTGTTCTTGCTCTTACCTTAGTTGGCAGCCCTGCTCCATGACTATCTGTCAGATACTACTAAGTCAAATCTTTAAGGAAGCCATTCCTCTCTGTAAGGGTGGACGCTGTGGACTCTGAGCAGTTATCCCACATTTCTTTTTTTTGAGATGGGGGTTTCACTATGCAGTTCAGGCTGGCCTGGTATTCACTTTTTGGTAGCCCCCAGGCTGTTCTCAAACTTGCAGAGATCCTCCTGGCTCAACCTCTCGAGTGCAGATTGCAGGAGTGTGCCACTATGCCTGGTTCCAGGGCCACATAGTAGGTGCCCACATCTGGTGCTAAGACTGCATGACATGTGGGGCTGGGGATTGAACTCAAGTTCTCGCGCTTATGCCTCTAAGCTATCTCTCCAGCCCTAGTTGTCTCACATTTCTATATACAATTTCTCTTCTCCAAAATCGGACTCACTCTATTGTGCAGTGCTTACAAGGTGCTGAGTGTCTTCCAGCACACAGGAATGCCCTTTCCAGTCTGTTCTTCCTCCTCCTTAGCAAGGGGCTGCCAAATGGGGAGGGGCTGGCTGTGGCAGATGTTGGCAGGGGCACACTCTGGGGCCCTGTTGGGGCTTTGGGTCCAGAAGGGAGAACACTGGGGAGAGGCCAGGGCCTGGTCTAGTCCCACCATGGCCTTTGGATCAAGGTGCTCCTGTACAGGTCTCTCTCCCTTGGAGATTCTTATGGCCCTGGGTCAAGTGGTGATGGTAACACCTTGCCTGCATCCTGACGGTTGTCATCAAGATCAAATGCTATCACATGAAGGGTGGAGAGGGGACAGGGAAAACACCGTGCACACTGAGGGGTCACCGTCTCACTAGGGAGAAGTGGCAGGCACTTACAAGCCTAGAGGCTCGGCGCAGCTCTGGCCCCAGCGTCCCAGCTGGAGGGTGCACCAGCACCCAGGGTGTTAACCCACAATCTGCATAACCCATCAGACACGCTCTTCTTACTGCTTACAAAAACTCATTTCCATACTTACTCCATCCTGGAACTTTTGTCCCTAAGGCCATGCGCTTCTGATTAAGACTGTACTGTGAGCACACGGGGTCCCCACAGAGCTCCCAGGGGACCAAGGATTTCACAGGTGTGACACACAGCTCTGTGTCCTATTTCTACTTCATTCACAGTTTCCTTCTCCTACTACATGCACACAAACCCTAATCAGAGAAAGGTTATCATCAAAGGCTCATCAAACCTTCAGCCCCACATTCCTCAGCAACAGGCAGTGACGGGTCGGAGTGGAGTGCTCCCCTGGCCTACTTTGCTCTGTGTCCCAAGGGAACTGGAGCTGGGCTTTGAAGAACAAATACAAATTTGCTCTCAGGGCAGGAGGAGCCTTTGTCCAGACTCCAAAGAAAACCTGAGCAAGGGGCTGTCAGTTTACAGGAGAGCAGATGGCCCGGAAAGGCAGCACCTTGTCGGGGTCATGCAGCGAGTGGGCAACAGCCCTGGGAAGGCCTCTCTGCACTTGCTCTCCTCTGCTGTGGGGGCTACGCTCTCAAGACCCCCGCTGCTTCCTTCCCGGTCCTATCTGCTCCTGACTTAGGTCCTGTTCTCTCTGCTGTCTTCACCCTCCCTGCCTTTCTGATTTGCTGCTGTAATTTAATGGGAAACTGAAAGCTCCTTAGAATTGTTTTATACACAGGATCCAAAAGGCTACCAGCCTGGCCCTGCGCCCTCATAGTTCTGTGCCTGGCATGGCTACAGCTGTCTTACTCACTGGCTTTTTCATTTTTATCAAGAAGCATAATCCTGCTTTCTCTGGATGCTGATATTGCCAGCCTTTAAAGTGTGGGATTATTTTATAGATACATAGTTTTCATTCATTTAAAGTCCTCAAGATTGATATGTAAAAAACTGTAATGAGATGTGCTGTGGGAATGGGAAGCCATGTACTTTGAAAACAATTAAGAGCTTGGGGTACCCAATGAGCAGGTAGAAGCTGAGCCAGCACCGTGAGCCTTGCTCCCCAACAATTGTCAAGCATAACACCTAGCCCACCAGGCCTCGAGGCCCTGTGTCGGCACCAGCACAGCACCTGGCTCCACACCTCACCACACTCTGCATTTGCTGAGCGCCTGATTCTGCAGAACAGGACTGTCAGGCCTGCTGTCCAGGCTGGATGCATCGCGTCGGTACTTAGGGATGCCACTGGAGCCTCACAGGGCTCACACAAGAGACCCTTGTTGGGTGTTGAACTCCTGCCATAGAGCTTTGTAAAGACCATTAAGTGCTTTCTGTAAAATGTTTACGTTGTAGCACAGATGTGTACACCTGCAACCCTGCACTCTGGGATGCTAAGGCAGGGGGGTTGCAAGCCTGAGCCCAGCCTGAACAACTTTGACACTGAATTATGAATGAAGAAAAGTGGGTAGGCTTGGGAATGTAGGTCAGTGAAAAGGCTTTGGCTTCCACCTCCAATACTGAAAAAAAAAAAAGTATATACCTGGTGTGGTGGTGCATGCCTGTTACCCCAGCACTCTGGGAGCCTGAAGCAGAAGAAGGATCTCAAGTTCAAGGCCTGTCTAGGCAACTCGGTGAGCTCTTATTTCAAAATAAAAAGGTATAAAAGGTTGGGGATATAGCTTTATGCAAACGCCCTGGGATTGATCCTCAATATGGAAAAATAAAACAAGCTGAAAGAAGAGTGCCTCTTCCAATATTCTATCAGTGCTGCAGGGTGGGGTTTTATTCCTACCTGACTCATTAGGAGCCAAGCTCGGAGAGGTTAAGGGCCTGTGCCCACACTACAACAGGAATCCTTGAGGACAAGTCTCAGTTCCTTCCCATCATTGGAAAGCACTTCCACAGGACAGAGGGAGCCAGCCCGGAGGGCCATCCATGATGGCACAGGCCCCATCCAAACACAATTGCTAAGGCAAAGGGGCTTTCTTTCTTTCTTTTTTTTTTTTTTGTCTTTTTGAGACAGGATCTCGCTATGCAGTTCAGGCTGGCCTTGAGCTCATTTTTGTAGTCCAGGCTGGTCTTGAACTCACATCAATCCTCTTATCTCCCAAGTGCTGGGATTACAGGCATGTGCCACCACACCCGGCAGGGGGCTTTCATTTTTAAATTAAGACACAAGGCTCTTAAATATTCAATGACTTGGTTAGGGTCATAGCTACAAAGTGACAGCACTGCAGAGTGACCAGCTGCTATGCAGTGCTCAGAACTCAGCTTCTAGAGAACAGCTGACACTGCGCCAGGCCACCCTGCGAACCCTGGCTTGACTCTATGTACCCCAGAAACATTACGGATGTTGAGGATGCATTTCGTTTTCAGACAGAGATTTGTTTCCCAAATACAAAAATTAACGTGGCTCAGGTGGGCTCACCAGAACTCATCCTCAACTGGGCTGCAAGTCCTAATTTCCTGAGTTAGTTTTCTGCTTTAAAGCCCTGGAAAGAATGGCCCCTGGATCATCCAGCTCCCTCAAGCTCTTCCACAGGGCTCCCCCTTCAACCTGTCCCCTCACCTTCTCTGCATTCCTCCGGCCTACGCACAGAAACGCCTGTTCTTCACACTGTAGGGCCTGCCTGACCCCTGACCTCGGCCCATGCTGCTGCCTCATCAGTGGTGTGAGATCTTACATGTCTTTCACTCACGTAACTCCCACAAAACTTTCCCAAATCCTTGAGTCAGAACAGCTTTCTTTGCATTCCACAGCATGGTTATACATCTCCATCATAAAATTTATCACACTGAGATAATGAATTATTTTTTAATATAGTTGTGTCCAGCACTGGAGAATGTGGCAGAGGCCAAGGCTTATTAATCTGTGTATGAACTTTCAGTCCAGTTTTACAGACATGCACACACACACAGTACACTTAATAAACACTGAATGGCCAAGCTGACAATTTAAGAATAAGGTTTTCATAGTTAACCCAGACTCAATATGAAATTCAAAACAATGAAGACAGGACTCAAACATAGCAGGGAAATAACATATACTTTTAACTCTCAAAATAAATACTAATCAATTTTATTTTATAAATACAGATGCTAAGTTTTCTTCCAATTACCAACAGATCAGTTTCACATGCCATTTATTATTTGTAGTGGCTTAAAAAATTATTTGAATAACCAGTTAAATCAGGATAAATGGGCACCATTAGAAATGTTAAAAAAATATAGCTGGGTACAATCTTCCAAAACTAATATTCTGAGAGAAAAAAATCTCTAGAATTTCTGAAGTGGTGGAGGGGAAGTGGAGAGAGAAAACACAATCAAATATTCACTTGATAACATTTCCTGGCTGTTGAGTGTCTCAGATATCGAAAGCTGAAAGGGCTCTTGGCAGCCCAGAAATGGGTAACATTAACAAGTTTCCGTTTCAGCTTGTATCTCCCAAGCAAGCTACTTTTTTAAAAAGTGAATTATAAGACTAACTAGAAAATATTAGATATATCATTTTATATTTTAGCCCTGGCAACTTTAAACAGAGAGGCAAAATGAATTCTGCAGCTTTGGAAAATGCTGAACAAGTGCTGAACAGCAATGTCAGGCTCTACTTGGCTCACGGCAAACTGCAGACACTGAACAAAGTCAACCCTAAACCCAATTAAAGAGATCCAAATTTCAAGGTGTTTCGGTTCACACATCCCTGGACAGTGTGTGCCACGTGGAGATGAGGCAGCTACTGATCAGTTCTGATCAACAGGATCGGTTTCAGGGAGAGTTCCATGCTGTGGAAGTACAAAGCCACCAAGCCCGGGCCTATGGGCCTGACGCAGGAACCAGCGCAAGGAGCCCAGAGCTTTAGGTCTGCCCAGCCTAGCGGCAGGAAGTCTGTGCGTGCTCCCTCAGCTGGATGGTGAGGCAGGCCCAAAATGCATCTTGACAGCTCAGCTCCCCACACCTGGGGAGACCACCTATTTCATGGGATTTGATTTTCATGCTTTAATCCTAACACTGACTTCCAAATACCTTTTTCTTTTCTGGATGTTATTTCCCACAGCATGAGGCATATATATCCAAGATGGTGACTCCCTAGCCTCTGACTTTACAATGAATACAGTACACTGCTAAGAAGTTCCTGCTCCAGGTGGCCTCTGCTCAAGGTCTGAGGGAGTTGCATCTCTCCATGTGGGATAAGAAGGATTACCTCAAAACAAGATAGTTTCCAAATGCACCAGAGCTGAGTCTGTTGATATGCAGTAATTCTATGCTTTCTTTACATGGAAAATAACATGAACTAGTCTATTTAACACTGTAGACAGCAACTAAAACTGAGTCCAGGAATGCTTGCTCATTTCTTTCTCTTAATAAATCTATTTTGCTCATAAAAAAAAAAAAAAAGATGATTATGAGACCTATGAGTTAAGCTGCCATACAGGACAAAAACAGCTACTAGGGAGCGACAGTATACTAGGGAGTATACAGGTGAAGAATGTGTCTTGCTATACACAATATGTAAATAGCCAGGGCTTTTGTTCAGGCTAGCCTTACCATGATGTAACATAAGGAAACAAGGGTTTAATAGGAATTCCAAAGCTGGGGGAAAAATCAGGTCAGATGAAATAAATTCAATTTTTATTCTTCTATATATTACATTGATATATGGATAAATTTTCTTTAAAAGAGCTTGTAGCCCTAAGGCAATGTCCTTGGGTACATAATATATAAAGCAATAGCAAATGAAATCTGCAGGAATGACAAATGGACTTCAAAAACATAATTCAATATTTATGAAATTGCACACATACAAATAATATTCAATGCCTCATCTAATCCCTTAATCCAACTATCTCAACTGCTTTGCAGTTTGCACACTGGACCACCTGAACTTTATATATTGTCACATAAAATGCCTTTGATTGCAATTTAATAAATTACATAGGAATTTTTGTCTGGTAAATGTACTCCCAGAAGCATACCTAGTTTTGGACCACAGCACTTGCACAGACAGAAACTCTGGCTCCCAAAGGGAACTGAGTGCCACCAGACTGCAATAACCTCAGGTCCCTGAGGGCTCCCTGGATCCATTGCTGGCAGGCTTTGATCTACTCCAAGGCCACTCCGGACAGCAGAAGTGAAAGGTCATAGTTCATCAGAAGAGCTGGAACGTTGTACTGGGTTTTAGAACAGTGAATCTGATGTGCTTAGTCTTTGGGATGCATGACCCATCTCCCTGGGAAGAGTTCTACAGGTTCCTTCACTGTGGTCCCTGGGGGAAAGGGCAGGGGTACAGGAACTTGGGGATAAGGAAAGAGATGGCCATAGACCCTTCACTAAATGGTGGAAAGCTGTTTCTGAACATTCCATCTTCTCCGAGTTTTAAAAACTGTGGTGAGGGTGATGCCTATGAGAAACTAAAGGTAAGTTTATTATATTATTTATATATTATAATTTCCCTCTTAGCATGACATATAAATGCAAATAAAAAGCAGACAAATGCCTATAAGGTGACTTGAGCTATAAGCTCTTTCAACTAGAGAGTGACTTTTGCCTTAAAACACTTATCAGGCCCAAAAAGCAAATCCTCAAAGCAAAATCTTTGTCTGGCCCACTGATACCCAAAGATCCCAAGTCCTTCCTCTAGTTTCAAAGTCTGTTTTTCTGAGGAATATCCTCCATTAATATTCATGCTGTGTCATATTATTAAAAAGGGTAAGTGCAACTTCATCCTGTTGTGCAGTGACCCTGCCCTAGTTAGACTGTCTGCTCACTTCACTTATCAGAGCTCCTGCGTGGCCGGCGGAAGCTGGACACGTTCTCATTCAGTGCATAGATCCTTCGGGAGAATTCTTCAAATTCTCCCAGAACTTGTTCGTCACACTCCACTGCTACAGCACTGTCCACTGGGATGCAGTTAAATGCTTCTAGCTGGTCGCCTGTGGTGAAGCCCGTGGCTTCCAGCCCGATGATTTCTTCTGCTTGCTCCACAGTACAGCACAGCTCTGCTCCTGAGGCTGGGTGGAATTCACCTGGGGGCTGGACACTGGCAGAGTTGACCTGCTCTCTGGGTAGTAGGGTGCCGTTGACTGTGGCTGGGTGGCCAGAGAGGGCTTCCTCTGGTTCTTGGCTCGCGTTTACACTCACGTGGCTGCCATTCAAGCTGTCACTGAAATCCACTCCTTTTTTTTGGTTTTCTTTGGAGAAGTCCAAGGAAGTATCCAAGGAAGAGGACAGAGATGCTGACTTTCTCTCGGACTCTCCTGCAGAAGGTATGGTGGTCACTGGCTGTACTAATGCTGAGTTGTAACTAGATGGAGGGGTTTTGTACTGGAGTCTCTCATTTTCTGAGCTGGCTCGTTTTCGATGTCCCTTGTCTGGTGATGGGAACCCTCCAGAGAAGCCTACATCTGCACCCCCCAAAATGGAGCTTTGTCTCTTAGGAACAGGGATTGCACTGGAAGTGTGATGTCTGTCACTGGAAGACAAAACAAAAACGAGAAGTTAGATTCTGCTTCAGAAATGAACTTATACCTTCACGGTCCAGAGCTAGGGAACAGCGTACTCTAGATGTGAGAAAATAAAACTAGGAAATAATGAGTCTTAGGCAGTGTTAATGGTGTCTGAATACAAGAAATAATACGAAGCATGCTGAGTTCAGCTCTGGGAACTTCTTTCAAAAAGAATGCTATCCACTCAATATGTATTTAAGGCGTAGAATAGGGATTAGAAACTATGGCATGTGAGAAACGTTGAAGGAACAGAGGGTCCAGCTCTGGAAACAGAAGCACAAGAAAGGTGCAACCAACTCCATCGGGATCTGAGGGCCACTAACATTTCTTATAACATTTCATTCTTTTATCTTCATAAAGCAGCTACCTTCCTTAGGCAGATAAGTTAAATGGCTTGCCTGCAGTAATTCAGGGCAGCAGTGACAAGGGGGCACTAAAGCTCCTTTCCAACACCTAAATGCTAATCATCCTGTCATCAGAGACAAGGCAGAGAACCATCAAGGGATTTTTATTCTTTTTCATGAAAAATTCTCTTGGGAAATGCCTTTTTCTTTTTCTTTTCTTTTCTTGTGGCTGGCTCAGGCCATCCTGGGGGGCAGGGCTGGCACAGAATTGAACAGCAGTCCCCTCACTTGCCTAAGCTTGTCTAAGCAGGTGCTTTAGATTGTTAAGCTATCTCTCTGGCCCAATGTCTTCTCTTTGATAAGGCCAGCCACATACAGTGCTTTAGACTTAGTATTCAGTACCTTCTTTTGAGCCTGAGTTACTCCCCAAGAAGACACCTCTGAGCCAGCAATAATCATCACAATTCAGCTATATAAAACTTTATGGTTTTGGAAGTAATTTCAAATACATCATTTTGCTTGGTCCTTATAAAAACTTTTGTCAAGAAAGCAGGCTACACATTATTGCACTTAAATTTGAAATGATAAACAATAATCAGTTAATGGCAATGGAGTACCCAGCCTCTGGAAAGGAAGGTTACATTACAGACTGTGACTGGCTTAGCTACACCAGATCACAGTTCTAGGTATTGCTATACAAGAGTGGATCACAAAATATGGTGTGTAATTCAAATAAAAAAGTCACTATAGTGAAAGACACACTGTCATTAACCCCCTCTCAAAACATTCCTCTTGTTTTGAACACACTTATCCCGTCACTCTTGCCCCTTTCTGAAGCAGTTCTGGAAATCCTCTTCTGTGAATGTCTTTATGAGGTGTGATAAAAAAAATACAATGAAGTCACTACAAGTGCCATCTAACAGAAAGACAGGCTTGTAAAACACTATAGTGTGTCCCGATCCATCTTATTCATCAGATCTGGCACCATTCAACTCTGGCTCTTTCCCAAAGTCTAAATGACTACGAATTAATTCCACACTGTAAATCAATTCAGGATATCAAGGCAGCCACAACAGTGTAACTAAAGACACTCATAAAAGAAGACTTCTAGAACTGACAGGACAAGTGTGTCTGAAATGAACAGGATTAATGGAACTGTGACTTTTACTAATAATGTCTAAAAGATATTTTAATCATTCACTGTCTTTTTGATCATCAATAAATACATGTGGTTGAAATCATACAAACTAGGTTGAGCGTTAAGACAGGCACAAACAGAAGAATCATTTAATTTGTGTTCTTTAGATGAGGAAATGTGGACAAGCTGAGTGGCTGTAAAAGGGCAGCTGTGAAACAGGAACCGAGATGGCCCCTCCCCCCCATCACAGCACTAGGGCACACAGGGAAGAAACACAGGTGAAACACAGCCGTTGCCAACGTGCTTCCAGTCTTTCAGGAGAAAGATCTCTGTGACTGTGCAAACAACAGATTTCTGAATTACAATGGCAGTTAAGCGCTGGGTTCAACTCTGGGAGTTTCCTTCGCAAACAATGCAGCATACTCAGTGTACATTTACAGGAAGGGTTCTTTCTACCTGCATCCACACACGGTTCGGCAAGTAGCTCACAGCCCCTCTGCCTCAGACTTTTTCTGATGCTGGGTTACACTGGGCTTAGACACCCCAGCAAAGGTTATTCCCTGGAGCCTATGGCTTTTAATCCATAGGCCTCTTGCTTGGCTCTACGAATGGGTGCCAAGAGAGACTTCATAATTAAGGGTGTTCACTGGGTGCTTATCACAGTGGGAAAGCAGACCAGTAAATTACTGTTTTTAGTTCTCAAGAAAAACAGAACAAAACCAAGCAAAATCTGCTGGCCTTAATCTAGGTTTGTACTTAATATGTTGTCAAAATTCACAGTAATTGAGTAAGCTGCATATTTTTGCCAGTCTTGTTTTAATTCTCCCGCCTGCTGACAGTGACCTCTCAAATGACTCCTAGGCTGACGAGGTAAGCGGAGCGTCAGCACAACTCACAGGGCCTGCTGGGCACGAACACGCCCAGAAGGGCTGAGCGACACCAAGGTGCAGCCCACAGTGGGAAGGAGCTTGCTGGCTGGGGTGAGAGGCTGGGGCTCCACAGCTCCTGGAAGTCAAATGTGAAGGACCAGACACTCCCCGGCGTAACACTATGCCCTCTCCCTAGGCCCTGCCCCTCACATCCTGCTACATTTCTCTAATGGGCTCTCAACAGAGGCCGGGTCGGAGGTGTGCCTGGGCACACCTAGCTGTACTTGAGGAAGACAGGATGTTACTGTCCTTATTGCTCTTGAGACACCCCCCCCCCAAAAAAAAAGCTCTCTTTAATCTTGCACACCAGAAACGTCAGTCGCAAGGTGAAGCCATTCCCTTAGCAGCAAAAGGGGACAGCCAGTTTCTTGAGTGTCATGTCTGTAGCATACAGAGGGTGCTCTGCATACTGAGAACCCTCACACCTGCTCTTAGGCAAAGGTAGGCAGATGGGTGAGCCATGTGGGCTGCTCAGAGCTGACTACCCCTGACCACATAAGCCACTTCTGGTTCCAGAGCCCGTGCTGACTACAGTGTCCCACACAAGCATTTCAGATTCAGATTGAACTAAGATTTTGTAAATGCCACCCAAAGGCACTCATAAGTACATAGAACTCTGGTTCTACCCACAAGCTTGGTATGTTGCTCCTCTTCTCATGGATGGGGTTAGCTGTGAGAGGTGGAGACTTTGGTACTTTTTTTTTTTTTTAATTTTTAAAATTTATTTAGTACAGGGTCTATAGGGTCTCATCACATAGATTGGACTCTTAGTGATCCTCCTGTTTTCAGCCTCCAAAGTGCTGGGATTACAGGCGTGTGCCACCAGGTCTAGTCTCAATTACCACCTCAGTGTGCCCCAGGGGTGGGGCCAGCACGGCACGGATCAAACCCTGGTCACTGCACCTGCCTAAGTAGGCACTTTAGTCTGCTGAGCTATCTGACTGGCACTTCTGGTACTTTCTGACATCCTGATTCTGTGACTCATTTCTCCAGGTGCCTTGGACATTTATGAGAAGTCATGTACTGACACTATCAGATACTAGTTGGGAAATTATTAGTAAAACATTCTCTCTTAAGATGGTAAGAAATGGGCTGGCAAGATGGCTCAGTGGTCTAAAGTACCTGCTTAGCAAAGCTTAGGCAACTGCAGGGACCACGGTTCGATTCCCGGCACCACATGCTGCACCAGCCCCATCCCCAGGGCAGGCTGAGCCAGCCATTAAAAAAAAAAAAAAAAAAAAGATGGCAAGAAAATCAGTTATTTTGGACAATGAAATATACATATCTAAACTTTATCCCTTTATCACATTTTGTCTTCCCAACACTATTTTTTAGAGACTACAAATTAGAATTAAAGCAAAAAATTGCAAGTGATAGATTTTCACTTAACAAAGTAATATGAATTTCACAGTATTTTTTGTAATAGTGTTATCTTCCAACCAATTACTCACATTTCCAGATATATGCATTTAAAATTTGAAGAAAAAAAGAAATGTATAAGAAAGTAAGAAGACAAAAAGGAGAAACAACTTAAAAAAGGAGACAAAACAAATTAAAGCATTAACTGCTTCTTTCCACAGCCCAGCAGAAATGCACAGTATAGCTGTCCAAAATATCCTGGTTACAAACACAGATAAATCTCTTTCCCCCATTCCCTCTCCTATCCTCCTCAACTCAGTAACTCTTTCCTTTTGAGTAAGTTTATCCCCTTTTACCAGTATCTATTGTACCCTTCAGATTTCATTTTTCTGTTTTAGGTTCTCACACTAAGGGACAATATGATGTATGCATATGCAGGTCTAATTTATTTCATTTAGAGTATGTTCTCTAGTTGCATCCATTTACCAACAAAAGACTCAAATTTATTCTGTTTTATAGCTAAATCATACTCCATTGTGTAAAATACCACATCTTCCTTATCCATTCTTCAGTTGATGGGCATTTGGGTTGTTTCCAGGATTTAGCTATAACAAACTGCACGGTTATAAACATGGGTGTGCATATATCACTGTGATATGAGATTTTCAGTTCTTCTGGAAAAAATACCCAGGAGGGGAATAGCTGGCTTGAATGGGATCTCTAATCCTAGCTTTTGAAGCAATCTCCACACTGATTTCCATTGCGGTTGTACCACCCTGCACTCCAACAGTGCAGAAGGGTTCTTTTTCCCCCCACAGCCTGTCGAGCATTTGCTATTGGCTGATTTTTTTTTTTTTTTTTTTTAAATATTATGGCCAGCTCAGCCTGCCCTGGGGGTGGGGCTGGTGCAGCATGTGGTGCTGGGGATCGAACTGCGGTCCCTGTGGTTGCCTAAGCTTTCCTAAGCAGGCTCTTTAGACCACAGAACTATCTTGCCGGCCCTGGCTGACTTCTTGAGGTTAGCCATTCTTTCTAGGGTGAGATGGAATCTTAGTGTTGTTTTAATCTGTGTTCCTTGAGTGACCAATAATGTTGAACATTTTTTCATATATTTACTTGCCCTTTGTATTTCTTCCTCTGAAAAGTGTACATTCATCTCAAATGCCTATTTTTGGATGGGGGCTTTCAACTTTGGGGGGGGGGCTACTGTTTTTAGTTATATGAGTTAAAAATCTTATTTATTTATTTTTTTAAATTAAACCTTTCTTACAATTTAAAAAATCTGAATAAAAACAGTATTTTCTTGGTGAGTCTGGGCCATTACTAGGCCAACACAGTACCAAGCCAGTAAAGAGCTCAAGGGTTTTCCATGACCTGTTTCTCGAAGCTTGAGTTTTTCCGTGACCCCTCTCACTACTGGTTTGTGGCACGGCTGTGTCAGGGTTCGTGCCAGTAGTGGTTTCTCTACTCATTTTAAAAAAATACTCTGCTGGCTGTCTGCTGTATTCTTCTAAAACTGACATCCTGAGAACTATGCAGTTAAGAGGAAGCAGGGTCGAGCAGAGCACACTGTATTGTAAAGAGTTCTGACATATTATTTTATTTTATTTTTTGACAGTTTAACTTGCCACTATGCCCAGCCTGACACGTTATTTTAGCTTCTCAAGAGTTTTTTTTTTTTTTTTTTTTTTTATCACTTCCAGGATTGTAGCTACACTCTAGCTTTCTGAGATAGTTGAACTCTAAATGGCTAACATATCAGGTGATTACATTAAAATTTACATATATAAATACATGTGCGCTTTAGATTATTACATTAACTCACACAAGACTGAAACATACAAACTACATAAAAATATATAGGTAACTGCACATTACAGATAACCATATAAGCACAAACCTATTATACATAACCACCTTTTAGGGGCAGGGGATACTAGAGATTGAACCCAGGACTCATACATGCTAGGCAAGGGTTCTACCAAGTTGCAACCCCAATCCTTTCTACTCTTTATTTTGGGATAAAGTTTTACTAAATTGCCCCCATGGGACTTAAATTTGTGATCTTGCTCCATACTCCAAAGTAGCTAGGATTACAGGCATTGGCCACCACACCTGGATAATAACTATTATTTTTGGATATTTTCATTTCAGACTGATTTTATGTATGCTTAATTTAAAAAGCTAGAGTTTTATTTGTAGTATATATGTTTGTATCTTACTGCAGTTTGTTATTAAGACCTCTTAGTAAAAATAATTCTAAATGAGTGTTCTACTGAAGGGAATATGGTAATTTATTTAATTATTCTCTTATTTTTGTAGGTTGAGGATATTTCTGAACTTTTTCTACTTTAAAAAATCTGCTTGGAGTGTCTTTATATATAAGCAGAATGCATAGATTTATATAAGAAGGTATCTTTTATTTTGGTCTCTTTTGCGACGAGGTCTTGCTATGCAGTTCAGGCTGGCCTTAAGCTCATTCTGTAGCCCAGGCTGGTCTTGAAATTGCAATGATCCTCCTACTTCAGCCTCCCAAGTGCTGGGATTGTGGGATGAACCACAACACCTGGCCAGTACATGCTAAACTTAAAAAGCACTTTATTCTTATTAATGCCTAGAAAGAGAAGGGTAGCGATCAGAAAGGTCAACTACAGACCAAAAACTAAAGAATGCTCAAGTTTTAAGATTCTTTTTGTTTGATTAGTCTTATTTTTATGATTATTTTAATGAAAATTATGAAACTCAGATTTTCTGAATTAAATTACCACTTTTTAAATCCTGCTGACAATTATGACATTACTATATTATATATACAAGTCATGGTGAAAGACTTAGTTTCTACTCTTAAAGGGCAACCAAGGAACTGCTTGACACGTAAGGCCCAATGTTCCATGCCTAGCACCACAGGGGAAAAAAATAAAAGAAAGAAAGAAGTGTTTAAGTGGTCTGGGGTTGTAGCTCAGTGGTAGAGCATGTGCTTCACACAGGTGAGCCCTGCCTGCCCCTAGTACTGCCAGCTTCCCTTTCCCAGTCCAACCACAAACTCGGGAAAGCTTAAATGTGGGTGGAATCAGTGGGCACAGCAAGAAACACGGTAAGTTTTCTTTATCCACCACTCTTGCCAAAGGGCCCTATTCCTGGGGCTCTAAATTTGGGGGTACAGAGCCTGAAGTTGAAGCAGCTGGGGTAAGTCCACTAGCTTAATGAGTGCCTCTTCCTCAGTCATTTGCTTTGGGTGGATAGCTCTTGCAGTTTGGCTTACATCCAAAATGGGAACATCAGATCTGGACTTAATGCTATAATTAAAAAGAACTTATTAAAGACAGTGACCTAAAGATACTGTGATTGCATGTTCACTAGGCTGTAGTTTAGTAAAGCATGGCAGAGACTACTGACTAACTGAACCATATTGGAGACTGTAAAACTACTTCATAAACTTTTGCTATAGGTAAAAAAGCATTTTCTAGGGCCACAAACAATGATGAGGGAAATGCCATGAGGCCTGGAGTTGAGAGGTCAG
This sequence comes from Capromys pilorides, assembly GCA_004027915.1. NCBI lineage: Eukaryota > Metazoa > Chordata > Mammalia > Rodentia > Capromyidae > Capromys > Capromys pilorides. The sequence goes on from PVKN010000523.1 coordinate 69,775, forward strand.
AGAAGGGAGTCTGGTTCAAATTTCATTTCTTTGGACCAAGTTCTCTCTGAGTTCTTCCAATTAAAGTGATTAATTTCTTTCTCATTCCATGAGTTCTTACTGCTTGCAGTCAAGTTACCTTTTCTTATCTCTTCAGCTTTAACAAGAGACGTGGGCTGGAGAAAAGATGCTTGAAGTCCTGGGTTTCACTCCCAGCTCAACCCTGCGACCCCGTGGGCTTGTAGTTATGACTTCATTGTTCATTAGCTATGTGCTGCAGATAGCTTTCTCCTTTGAACAATAGATCACTGGATGATGGTAAAGATTAAATAAAATAATCCACTTAAAGTCCTTGGCAGAGTGCCTGGCACACTAATGGCAGTAGTAGCTAGAATTGTTGTTGCTGTCATTATGATTTGCTTTCATAGATTTAAAATTCTAAAAGTATTATCTTTATTTTACAGAAAGGACAACTAAGACTCAATGACATCCATCTTTTGCACAGGAGAAGAGTACAGGTGACACAGGAGAGACCAGAATCTAGATTTCCTTTTGTTCTTCTCTCCCACCAAGCCTCCTGCATCTCCACTTCTGTACTTCAAGGAGCCATCTTCAAAAAGCAAACAATTAAAGAAAAAGGTTAGAAGAGTAAGCACCAAATTAATCAGCATATTTATTTCGGCCAATGTGTATGGGGGTCACCCACTCTTCATTGAAGACATGGGATAGAGAAAGCTTTAATTAAAGTAGAAATGCTCAAAACACCCTACATAGATGATCGACCAACTGCTTCGGGACTGTAAGACCTGCCCAGAATCCTCTGAGGTACACCTCAATTGTCCCTAACCCCCTGATGCAATGTTTTCAGTAGAAATATAGTTTCAGAAAAGCAGAAGTTTTATACGCAGGCGGTGTCTTTACTTGCCTAACTTAAATGTCTAAATGTCATGTTCAGCACTTTTGTAACCATTACATGAACATCTTGCCAATGAAGCCAACCTGGGACCTGGCAAAACCCAGTTTATTCTACTCCACTATCCTTACCCAACCATCTTTATCCCCTCTTCCTTTTCCTGTTGGTTGGTACTGTCTGAAGCTGTTACAGAAAAGAGGTAAAAACACAAAGCAAGGCAGAAAAGTCCAAAACGTGGTCCCAGAGCTGGTGCTAGAGCTCACAGGAACAAGTGCCTGCCTGACAAGCGCAAGGTTGAGTTCAATTCCTAGTACCAACAAACCAACCAATAAGTAGGCAAACAAACAAAAACCCCTGAAAAAACAAAAACTGTGGTCCCATTTCTACATCTGCCATGTGTAGCTCTAGCACTGAGAAATACAAGACTCCAATGAGGCACTTTTCTGCTCAGAAGCTCCATTTCCTCTTTTATAAAATGGGTATGTCCACCCATAGTCATTACAGTAAAAATTAAGTAGTCAATAAATTATTAATACAATAATAGCAACTAACATTTGTGAAGTGCTAGAGGTGAGCATTCTTATCAATAGTTTTACACGTGGTCTCATTTAATCTTCACAACCCGTCCACGAAATACTGCGAACTTCATCATCATCATTTTACAGACAAAGAAGCTGAGGCATGGAGGTTAGGTAGAAAGCCACGATTCTGCTAACCCGTCTGACTAAAGATACCTCTTGCTTCCAATCCCTGGGACTCTGAAGACTTCTGCTGCCACCAAATCACTTCCATTTGACCTCTATTTCTTTATGAGGGGTGAGAGATAGATAAAAAAATTTTAGGTCACATTGACTGGTATTTTCTTCTTTTTTCCTGACTCCATTGAATATGTTTGGCTTTTCTGACTTTTTAGACCTTGTTATATATACTGTTAGGCATTTTAAGCATCAGTTATGAGCAAAAATAAATTCTGCCACAAAAGGATATAAATAGGGAAACACAGGGGAAAATGAAATAGAGAAAGAATGAAAAGATTTACCACATCAAGAGAGTTCTTGAAGCTGGGATGGTCTTTTTTTTTTTTTTTTTCTTTCTCTAGGCTCTTTCAGATACGTGTGCTTGTTTTATCTGAGTACAGCCAGGTCTCACACTGCAGTACTGGGAAAGAGCACAATTTGCAGTCTCAGATATGTGTCTTTTCCTCCCTATGAAATGTTTCCTCTGAGGAACATTACTAGATCACAGCTGGTCAAAACACTAAATCCTGATTGTCTGGACTGTGGCCAAAATCTACAGCTACAACTTGGTGGAGTAAAAAAAGAGAAAAAAAACAAAAAAAAAAACCCCAAAACCTTTAAACAACATTTGATCTTCTTCTTTCTCTCCTCTCATAGCAAGCTATGACCTCATGGCAGTGAGACCTCTACATGGAGGTGTTTAAGTTGGTTTGCAGCCATCAGAAATGTTTGAAGCTCTAGGTACTACTCTGCGCCAATATCATGTCAACTGTGCTAAAATGCAATAATAGTTTCTCACCTTCTTAAAGATTACTGCTTAAATAATGCAGAGCAATGACAGGGCTGCACGGAGTGCCAAAGCAGGTTGCCAAGGCAAAGCTGAGGTAGAATTACGTCTTTTGGCAGTTAAGAAATTATGACATAAAGTTAGTTTTTTCAAAAAAACAACCTCCATAAATTAGGCTACTATCCCTTTTCAAAATTCAGCAGGGGTAGGGGGATAGGGAGTGGGGTTGATCTTTCTCCTTTCCTTCTCTCAGATCTAGCAGAAGCGCAGAGCCTCCTTTCTGGAAATCCAAATTTAACAGCTAGATCTTATCTCTCAGGAGGCAGCTAGGGTTAACAGTTTTAAACATGCAGTCTCCTGGCCACAGGCAACAATCTGAAGGCCTCTCACCATTACTAGATAAATGTAAGTGCTTAATCTTTGGCCTGGATGTTAACAAAAACACCAAACAAAACAAAAATAGAAACCTTGGGCCCTTTTTTAAAAAACACAGGCTGAATGTGTGCCAATGGTCACTTTTCCCCTGGGCTCAGTTTGGAAGGTTTCCTGCCAAAGTTTGACTAACTAAAAACAACATATAAAAAGGTATCACTGAACAAGGGAGCCTTCAGATTTTATTTAAACTGAGTAGTGACAGAAAGATGAATCTATGAAAGAGAAAGTTTCACAGGCAAAGGACCAAAGAAGAAAGTTGAGGAAATCCAGTTCCCCAGGGGATGTAATAGCAGGATTTGACCACTGGGCCTCCTTGGACCTGAGCAGCAGAGCCCAGCCTGGAGAAGCAGACCCAGAGCAGGCCAGCAGGCAGAGCACAAGGGATGTGCACAGCCCAGAGTCCATCCAGAGGCCAGCTTATCTCAAGGCTGAGCTTCCTGTGACCACAGAGTATGCAGTGAGCCCTCGTGGAGACAGAGAGGTTCTGGGATGGGTTAGGCTGACCGCACCATCCATCAGCTTTCACTTTAAGAAATCATCAGACAAATTAATGTTACACTCAGGCAACCAACATTATGAGGACTATAACATTGTCTGTAGAAATAGACATAACCCATCTTGATGTCATTTATACAGTACGTAAGTAACATCATGCAAAAGAACATGTAAAGAACAGCAAAGAGATGGCCAGCAAGGATATCTGGGGACCCTTTGGAGCATCTCGATGGCACTTGAGAATTGAGAATAATAAACTGCTTATGCTGAAAACTACACACACACACACACACACACACACACACACACACACACACATACAATTCCCATCCCAAACCCAGAGTCTTTGCCAGGGAAACCAGAGGAACAGCAATTTCATAGATTCAACAGGGAAATTAAAATTTTGGTCAGAGAATGCCTTTGGAATTTTAAAACTAAACTTGGAAGGG
>PVKN010000524.1:0-73524 GCA_004027915.1 Capromys pilorides
AGATTTGCCACTGATTTATTTTCAAGTCCAATTCAGTAATGTTAAGCTTATTAGAAATGTTGTACAACCCACCTTGAGTTTACTTTTTCACACTTTAAACAATGCTCTGTTCCCCTTTTCTTAGGTAACCACAGTTCTGCTACTGCCATCTCTGGGAGTTTGAGTGCCCTGGGTACCTCGTATAAATAGAATCACACAGAACTTGAGACTGGCTCATTTCACTTAGCGCCCTGTCCTTTGGTCTCACGCTTGGTGTGGCTGGTGTGTGTCAGAAGGGCCTTGCGTTTGCAAGGCTAAATAATGTTCCATTGTATGTGTACACCACCTTTCCTTCATGCATCCATTCGTCTCCTAATGGACAGCTGGTTTGCTTCTGGGAGAGAAAAGGCAAATTACAGTTAATGCTCTATGCACACAGGTGTGGAAATATCTACTTGAGTACTTCAGGACCATATATATATATATATATATATATATATATATATATATATATATATATATCGAGTCATATGATTATTCCATTTTTAATCTTTTAAAGCATAATGACAGAATCTTGAATTAATCAGCACTTCGCCATCCCCAAGCACATGCAATGATGGGTTAAAAATGTGCTACCCCTATCCCTGCATACTGTGATTCCAACTACGTGGGGTTGTGCTCTACAAAAAGCTAAATTATGCAGTTTGGTGGTTTCCAGGAAGTGGGGGAGGGGAGCAGGCAGAGCATAGAGAGGCTCTAGGGCAGAGAAGCCATTCTGCACAATATTAGAGTGGTGGGGACAAGTTATCACACATGTCCACACACACACAGCACGCAGCACCAAGGGCAAGCCCAGAGTCAGCTGTGGAGCTCCGCTGCTGGCAGTGTGTCCAGCCGCTGCACCTCTGTAGCAAAGGAACAAGAAAGCAATATGTTGAGGAGGGCAGGTACTATATGAGATGTATCTTTTCTTTTGTGAACCTGAAATTTCTCTATAGAAATTAAAGTAAATAAGTAATAATTCGTCAAGCCCAAGGGGTGGAATTACACAGCTGAAGTCTCAGCCCTTTGGGAAGCTGATGCAGGAGGATCACAGGTTCAAGCACAGTCTGGGCAACTTGGCATGCCCTGGTCTCAAAATAAAAAGGAATAAGAAAGAATAAGAAGGGCTGGAAATGTAACTCCATGTGAAGGCTCTGGGTTTAATCTCTAATACTGACATGTATATGTATATGTATATGTATATGTATATGTATATGTATATGTATATGTATATGTATGTATTAGCTGACTCTTCCTCCAGACTGTTTCAACATGTCACAAACACATCAGGAGACTGCCTTAGAAGCTAAAGTTCCCAAGAGTGGTGGGAGCCAGGAAAGTTACTTGTCAAATAATGATTAAGGTAGTTGTTTAGAGACTCGATGACAAAGTAATCATCAATTGCTTTCACACTGGCTGGTGTCTATCTGTATAGTAAGATTCTGATGAGGAAGTTTTATACAGAATTCAAACAGAATTTACAAACCTCCCCATGAGCACTAAGGACCTAGACAAAAGCAAAAGCTTTAGCCACCTGCAAACAAATAGCATATGGCTAACTGTGGAGATCAGTGTGACCCAGTGATTCTCCTCTTGGTACCACTACCCCTGGGGCCAAATTATCTTCTGGTAGGGTAGCCCTGACTTCTGTAATGGGGAGTCCTCAACCCACAGGATACCAGGGGCACCCTCCTCTGAGTTGACACCCAGAATTTCTCCACACATTGCAAAGTCCCCAAGAGTGATGGTACAGACTCACCTGATTGAAAACCAATGCAGAGCCAAAGGCACCAGGTGCCACATGCTGCAGGGGTTTCTGCTGTTATTTAGACTATAAGAGCTAAGGGGCCACAAAGCCACATGCACTAGAACTAAAGCACATTGGACTCATGGTGGAAGAGCACTTGGTCCCAGGAAGGGGGCTGTGCTGATGTCCCCTCTTGTGCTGCCCTTGGAAACACACACGGATCAAAGCCCAAGCATGACACTGTCACAGATAGATTCAGCCTTCCAAATGAACCCAACTTAGGAGGGGCTTTGCATGCATATCCCCATGGCTTCTTGCTAGTTAGAAACCATTATGAATTATCTCCATTGCTCATTAAAGTACATCTAAGCCAACAGCCTAGTCTGGTCTGTGTGTGTTTTGGGATGAAGAAACCTGGATTTCAGGGGCATTTTAAAGAAGAACATCACATCCATATACACCCGAGTATACTGCACCTCAGGAAGGGGCTGTCTCTGGCTGGGGTACAGAAAGTTTGGAACTGCTCCATTCTGCCATGGTGCCTATCCCTGGCTTGGCACAGGAAGTGGCTCCAGGGGAGACAAGCGAAGGGAGCTCTCTAACACCCATCAGTCCATCCCGTGGTGAACCAACATGGCCTTCAGCTCCCACGCTAGTTGGGAAAGGGAGCAGAGTTCTCAGAGGAGCCCGGCTTGGTTTTGAGCATAAAGAGCTCTACACAATCGCTCAAATTATCCTAGGATGGCCATCAGCCATTCCAGTCTGCCACAAGGTTGGGCTTTGTCTGCTGCACACAGAAGGGTCACACGTCCCCTTCCTGATGCTCAAGTCTGAGCTAGTCACTCCTATCTGATGGCCTCAGACACTTGTCAGACAACGACGCTAGAGGCCTCTGAGGGTTTCTAGCACTTTGGGCAACTACTGGGTGGGCCAGAAATCACTTCTATGTTACATTAGACCATTATCTAGACAATCCTCAGAAGAGGCAGGGTGCTCTCCTGCCAGGGGATCCAGGGCTGAGGACAAGGAGGGGTTGAGCTGGGTGGGCCACAGTGGAACCTCAGGGGGTCATTTATTAAGCCAGGGTGTGAACCAGGGCTTCGGAGCACAGTTAGGCCTCCCAGGCTTTAAAACCAGATGCTGTCATGGTGTGACTCCGGGCAGGTATCTTTACTTCACACCACAGTTCTCCCTGCCAATGGGGCTGGGGACAGACCCTTGTGGGCAACGGGTTTCCATAAGGAAGGCACCAGGATAGTCCTTGGCATTTGAGAAGTGCGCTGGAAATCATTCTTAGTGCAGTGTATTCCAGAAAGCCACTCCATGCTCTCTGAGCCTCAGTGTCCTGTCACACAGAGTAAAAACAGTAACATGCTTTAAAGAGGAAAGATTAAACAAGAAAACACTTCAGCTTTGTCAAGCACAGGGCCTGGAACACACCACGTATTTCAAAATTGGCAGGAGTTATTTCTACACTATTGACCAAACCATGTCCCTAGCTTCTAATTCGTCTGCCTTCTAATTGCGTGACTTCCTCTCGTGCCGCAGTGTTGGAGGAGCAGGAGTGTGGTTTCAGCTCATAATTACTCCTTTCAATAAAGAGATCTGTTCACTGGGACGTGGATCTGTCAGGTGGGTACACTGAGTGAGCTGAGAGATTGATGCCACTTCCCACCTTCTCCTTGGCATTTCTTACCTGGTGACAATTTCCAGACAGAGTCATTATGGCTGTTGAACAGATAATTAGAGAAGGTTCCTGTTCCTCTTCCAGCTATGCAAGTGTCACAGCTGGTTTCTCATTGTCAGCATATAGTAAACTATCAGGGAACAATCAAGCCCCCTCCTGGAATAAAGCTAAGGCTGATAGAAGCTCCCACTTATTCATTCTGGAAGACCTGAATACAGCAAGAACTTTTGTGCTGCAGACCAGTATTTCATCTCTCTGGGTTTCAGTTTCCTTAAGGAGGTACTAATAATATGAGAACCCCAACACTGTGTTAGGACTTTTAGAAGCAAAACACAAAATACAGGGTATGAACCTTTTGCTATAATTCACGGAAGGGCAAACTGGCCTGGAGTTCAAGGGATGTGGGCTGTTGCACGGGTTCTGTGACCTCAGGCAAGCCAACCCACCTGCCTAGGACTTGTATTGCATGTCTGTAAAATAGGCATTACACACATGAATCAGTTGTTTGTGTTCCTAGCTATTTATATTCTGCCTGCTTCCAAAAAGGATTTGAGACAGCTTGTAATCAGATGCTGTGAAAATAGACATGGAAAATCAAAGACCATGAGGAAGGAGGAGGAAGAGGCAAATATACCAGCCACACGGACCAGCATAGTTTCTGTGGTTAATCTGACCCTTTTTGCCTTGGATCCTAGGAAACTCGAGGCTAAATTTATTATTCCGGAATTACACAATCTGAACAATTACCTATTCAGAAAAGAACAACTCTTACCAGTTGTCCAAGAGAGACACAGTTTTTCCCAGAATTAAACTCTGAAAATAATCTACAAAGACTGCTAAATCTAGGGTCAAGGAGAAGTTCTATAAATATTAGGTTTTGCATGGATTCACACAATAACTACTGAGCAAGACGCCAGGTGTTGAGAGCATGGTGGATACCAGATGAGCAAAGCTAGCAAGCATCTGCCCACATGAAGTATATTCTAGTGGAAGAAAACACATAATGTATAATAATCCACACCAAGTAAAAGGCAGAAAGGGTTGAGATAGTAAATGTGACTCGGAATATAGAAGAGGGGGAGTAGCAGCGCAACCCTGGAAAGTCAGGGAGCACCTTCATGCAAAAACACTTGAGCTGAGAAATGAATAGCAGCACCCAAGCCCATATTTTAGCAAAGATTATATGCAGGCAGAGGGAACACTCAATGCAAATGTCTTGGGACACCTGGGAGTGGTCAAGAAGGGCAACTTGACACTTTGGAGGAAAGTTTGGAGAGTGAGGGTGAAAAAAATAAGAAGTAAGAAAAACGATTGACAGGCAGAAACCAGACCTTGGGCGTCTGACATTCCCGTTCTGGACTAGCTTTTGAGTTTCCTTTCCAAAGAGTAATACCCTCAAGCCCCAACCCGAGACATAGTGATGTCACTGGTGTAGGATGAAGCCGGGTCATCCTATAATCTCCTATTATCGCCGCAAGAGCTCTGGGTGCTAATTAGAATGATCTCCACTTTCAGAATAGAAGGAGTTTGGAAAGCTCCCCAGGGGAAACTGCAGAGAGCCATAGGAGGACCCTGTAAGCTGCAAGGTGGTCTTTGCAGTAAGATGGGCATTCACAGGAGCTTTCAAATTCCTGTCTGCTGCTGGAAAGAAAACAGAGCTAAATAAAGCCAGAAGGGAAGGAAAAAACATGTCATCTCTTAAGGTATACAGGACTTTGGACACATTATTTTGAGTGTCTGCTCATATAAACAATTGAGTCACCCCAAACCAGTGAGTCAATACCATGGAGGTGCCCTAGGCTCACTGGATCCTATGAAATGCCACACTGACACCAATGATCCACCAAGCTGCCCTCTTTGAAATGTGGCCAGGCACCAGGGCAACTCATAGACAGGGCTTGGAGTTTGTTGGGCCATCTGGTCTACTCCACTGGTGTGATAAGCAGAGAAGAGGGAAACAGTCCAGGGCCAAAGTCCCTGTTCAGATGAGGGTTCCCAGGAGCACTGCTGACCTCCACTGTTTCTAAGCATTAGAAAGGAATTCGGACTTGGTCTCTTTCAAGAAAGTAGCTCCAGAGCACAAGGTGCGCTAGAGCTGAGAGCCCAGAACAGGTCTAAGGTGTCCCTGAGAAGGAGGACAGGTGATCAGGATAATCCAGCTGTGGCAGAACTTGGAGAAAAGCACACTGAACAGGTATCCAGGACACGCGAGACAGGAAAATCATTCTTATAGGTGCTATTAGGACAGTGATAGCAGGGTTGTTGACAAATATAAGCTTGTCTTATTTTGAGGGTACAGTTAAATCTTTTTTTTTTTTACTTTCTTGAGTTTGCCAAAGACCTTGTGAGTAGCTTTGGCCGGTGAATCATGAGGGAGAGAAACATGCCACCTGGGAGAGCAGCTTCAAGACAAAGTGTGGGGCCAGTGAGATGGCTCAGCAGTTTTAGGCAAGCTGCTTAGGCAAGCTTAGGCAACCTCAGGGACAGCTGTTTGATCCCCTGTACCACATGCTATGCAGCCCCACCTCCAGGGCAGACTGAGCCAGCCAAAATATAAATAAATAAATTTTAAAAGGACAAAGTGGGGTTTACCACATCTCCCTCTCTGACTCTATAAGCCAGAACTTCCATAAGCAAGACCCAGAGGAGCTGAGGTGGACGAACCATGCTCTGAGTCCTACAGATGATGCTAGGTGGCACAGAAAAGTCAACCCCAATGTTGGCAGCGCCTGAAATTGGGGACAGGAGTTATTCATTATTGCAGCCTAACTTACGGCATCCCTGCCCAACATGGTAAGTCCACTGGCCGAGGCTGGAGTTCTTTGCACAGAGTCTTTATGTCCTTGCCAAACACAGGGCTTCTTCCTCTGAGCCTTACCCACTGTGTCAGGTACCAGCTTCACCCAGCAGCAGCCAGTTCTGGGGCCTTTGTAGCCTCTGAAAGGAACACAGGCCAGCAGAGCGGGGCATGCGCATGCAGCCCTCGGCCTGCAGGCCGGCCAGCCTAGGCTCAGGGCCCCCGCCCTGGCTGTGGGCTCATTAGATGAAAGTGCTATCACCTGTCAGACAAACTGCTAGAACTGTGATAAATTAATGATCAAATGGTACAGTCGGCGCAGCTACTGTACTGCCTCAGCTAGCTACAAGCTGGCCGGGTGCTTAAAAAATGCAGCCGGCATTAAAAAAAAATCAGGCGTTAAAGGAAAATGTCACCCAGCTTTTCCAAACGGATCTGTTTTAAAATGACCACAGACGGCTCGGTTTCAGAGCCTTTATTTGATTCCTGTTCTTTGTATTTTGTTTTATTGCCCACAAGAAAGGGGGGTAGAGTGGGGAGAGGGGAGAGGGAACGTTGGAATTTCTGACTGCTTTCACCAAGCTTTATCCATAGTGTCAGACACAAGATTAGGCCCCACTTGATGGACATAGATTCTTCCCAGGGCCTGGCTGGAATGAGGAGCAATCACTCTGCAGATATAGTAGCTATAGGACTCTTCCTGTTTGTTTGTGCTAAGATCTTCGCCCTCTTCTTTCATTTGCTCATGATGATAGCTCTACTACATAGATAACCATATCGTCCCCACTTCACCGCTCAGCAAACTACTACTCAGAAAGTCACTGTGATTAGCGTTCTTGGAGAGCTGGCTAGGCAGACTTCACAGGCACATCTCCTATCATCGCCACAAGAGCTCGGGGTGGTCATTAATCTGGTCTTTGCTTTGGAGAAGAGGAAAGAGAGGAGCAGAGAGATGACCCATTTGCCCACAATTACACAGCTGATAAATGGTAAAGGGAGGGTGACTATACAGTCTGCTCTGGCCCTAGGTCCCTAGAATCCCAATCCTGATGCAAATGTCTTGGAACACCTGAGAGTGGTCAAGAAGGGCAGCTCGCAGGGCCAATTTTTAAAAAGTAACTAGAAAGGCTGCCCTTGATTTACAAGTCCAGACCCACACTTGGACTCCTAATCTCAGCAGATACTTGGTACAGAAATGTATGGATTCCCTACATGAGAGGGCAAGCCCCGCCTGGGCCTTCCACCTACAGTTTTATGAGCTTAATTTATTCTTTTTAATATAAAATCTCATTACCTGAACATGATACCAACACTTCTACTTTATCTTTGATATAAGAACAGAGAGAAACCTAAATCAAACCTTTAAATAAAGTCTATAATCATGCTGCACTTTTACTTACTTTTCAAATTTCTAAACAAAATTAACTGGAAATACCTTGAAGAGAGAAGTGTGGAAGGAGACCGGGGTGTGAGGGAAAGGCACAGACACCAGAGCACAGCTTTCCTGGGTGGCCACAGGGGATGTGATTACTCCAAGCCAAGAGGTCTGCTTGGCACTGGGCTCCTGCTATTCTTTAGCTCCCCAGTCCAGATTTGGAGAAGGAATCAAATGCAGTCTACCCAACCTGTGTGTGCCCAGCATTGATCTCAAAATGCTATTTGCCTCACCTTGATGTATTTTTCAATATGATTCCTATCCGGTGTTAATTTTCATAAAGGGGAAATTGATGATCAGTTTAAAGAAACATAGTGCAAGACATTTATTCCCTAGGAGCCTGAGGTGGACCAGTCAAGGCCAGGGCTGGTTTGGGCCAGCTGAAGGTGGCTGGATGCACAGGAGATGGATGGACCTTGTTCTAGGCATAGGGGCACCAGTTTCTGTGACCAACAACAATTCCTATAAAAGATGAGGCCTGGGTACCTGCGAGGGGTGGGAAGATGGGATAGAGATGTCCTGCGTCCTCACTACTACGGGAAATGCCAGCAGGGGCAACAGGGTCGCAGCTCCATAGGGGAGGAAAGGCTTTCTCCTCAGGAGACCACTTTAGTCAAGACAGACCCAGGTATCCAGAAGCTGGCCACTGGCCTGGGGTCACACAAAGGTCAGCAGGGCAGAACCATGGCACAGAGGAGAATGTGATTGGCACCAGGAGCTTTCCAGGGGAATTTCAACTCTTACCTTTCCCCAGCAGGTAAACTTGGGCAAGTCAAGTCATGAGGAAGGCGCTGGCTCTCCCTCAGTTTCTTCATTCATGAGATGAGCATGAACTCTTTCTACTTCCCAGTACTGTTAACATAAAATTAAAATCAGCTCTGGGGAATTGCCAGCCCTGTGTCCACCCAGAGTAAGTGACAAGGGTAACAACTCTGAGCATGAGTACCCCTGTTCCCTTTTCCTTTCCTCAGCATATTACTTACCTCAGAGTGTCTGCAACATCTCTCCCCTTCCAGGAAGCCTCCTTGCTCGCTGATAGTGGATCTGGTCGTATCTAGGAGCCCAAGGCAAGGAGAAGCACAGTACCGGTACCACCAGTAGTTCCAGTGACAGCTAACCTAGAGCCCAACCCTGGCCTTGTATGACCTTGTTTGTGACTTCGGAGAAGTCAATTAACTGCTGGTGCCTCCATTTATTATCTGTAAAATGGAAATTATTTAAAAATCTACATCCTGGTCATTCCAATTAAATGAGTAGCTTCAAACAACATGCTTAGAAGAGTGTCCACATGATTACTGACCTCTCCTAGCACATACGTTGCCTTGGCAATGTATGTGAGTATTCATGTTCATGTGTGTGGGTGTGTGTCTGTGTGTCTTACACAGGGAACATTTACATGGAAGTATAATACACAAGCAGAAATAAGGACATACCAAAAATGCACAGCTCTAAAAATGTTCACAAAGAGGATACAACTGTGTAAGACCAGGACCAGGACAAGCATACCAGTAGCCCCCAGGTGACTCCCTTATGTCCTTTCCCAGGAAGCTCCAGTCTCCTAGAGCAGGGTCCCACAGCCCCCCAAAGCTGAGCAGCAGGTGAGCAAACTTAGTTTCACCACCTGAGGAGAGCCACCTACAGGACCAGTTATGGCGTCGGGCATGGGATTTGCACAGAGCACAGACCCTACTGTTCACTTCCCATGCAAAGGTCCAGGTTATATGCTCCTTAAGGGGATGTAATGAAGCAATGATACAAACAAGACACATGACATAATAATAGGAATGTGTGATCAAGGAAATGTGCTAGAATCATCCCCCAATCATCCTCCTACACCCCCATCCCTGGAAAATCTCTTCCATAAAACTGGTGTCAAAAAGGATGGGGACTTCTGTCCAAGAAGGCAAAGCCAAAACAACAGCACCCTGCCAGGTGCTGGCAGGATGGGCACTGTGCCCACAAGTGCTTGGGCACATGGAGGAGATAGAGTATGCCACAAGGGGCTGTGATGAAAGCTCTCATGGAGGCCATCAGGAACAGAGCCTGTGGGTCTCAGCTCTGTCACTAACTGCTGTGACATTATAGAGAAACCCCTTCCTCTCAGTGTCTCCTTCTGCATGCAGAAAAGAGTTGGGTAAAATAAATGCTTACAGTCTTAAAGATAAACTTACGTCATTCATTTCCAAATATTTGTTAAATGCCTACTATGTGCCAAATGCTGTGGTAGGCACTTGAAAAACAGTAGTAAATAAAACAGAGACCCATCCCCATCTCTGTGTCCTTATGAATTCTCAGTTCTAATGAAAGGAAAAGGACCACAGGTAGTAGGTGGAATGAAAAAGGGCATAGAATTCTATGATTCTTAGTTGAGTGCCCCAACCAGGAGATACATAGCAGCCCCTTGACACAATTGTTTTCCTTCCCATCTGCCCTTGGTCTGTGTCATGCCAGGGTACAGGTGGCTTCAAAACTAGTTTTCCTGAACCGTATACCCCAAGGTGTGGGTGCCAGTCTCCCCCTAAGGGGATGAAGGTATGAGAAAGATTTTCCCATCTGTAGTCTTTTTTTTCCAGTTTCTCTAAATAAGGACAAAATTTCACACACACACACACACACACACACACACACACGCAAGCACATGGAAAAACCTAGAAAGGATCAAATCCTAGCTGATACACACACTTGATGCCTGCTTTATCCTTCCCCGATGACATGGATAGGCAACCGCTCCTGATCACAAGCTCTCTCCCTGCTCTTCCCTGGGCTACGTATTTAAGGGAACCACTTTTCAGCTCCCCACACATACCTGCCATTTCCCTAAAAATGAGTACCTTGCCTTAGAGATCTATTGTGTTCGCCCCAGAGAAAGATCTCATCAATGCACAGAGGACTCTGTGAAAGATAACACTCCATGGATTCCCTCTCCCCAGCTAGATGGTACTGAAAGTGGGAGGGTAGGCCCTGTTCTTTCCCAGCCCATTGAAGGGGGGGGTGAGGCATAGGCCAGAACAGGGGAGACCAGCAAAAGGCTGATCTTTAAGATTTTAATCAAGGAGGATTCAACTCATGGAGAAAGGTCTTTAAGTGACAGGATGAGTGATACTCCAGCATTTAGCAACTGCTTCATACAGCTCCCTGACCCATGCAGGCTTTGGGGAGCACATTCCAGGTGGTCTGGGGGTAGCACATGCATGAGGGTGTGTGTGTGTGTGTGTGTGTGTGTGTGTGTTTGACTTTCCCCTTAACTTGCTAGTTAAAAGGAAATCTGGGGTTCCTAAGGAGGCCCAAGTGTTGGAAGGCTCCTTGAGGTGAGTTGAAGATAGCAATTGAATGCTATCTGATTGAATATAATATTTTAATATTGCATTATATTTTAATATTGAATTTTAATATTTCAACAACCAAAAGGGCGTGGATTAGAAGGACAGAAAGTCTAGGACATTATTGCAAAGTGTTCCTGAAGCCCCCAGGGGATGCTCATTCATGCGGGGGCCATATGAGTTTGGAGGCCTCCCTCCGGTGTTCTGAGGGCCCAGCTTCCCTCCGAGAGTGGGAAACCACAGTTGCTCCCCATCAGAAGCGGGTGAAGGTGTCACAAGGTCTCTGGTGGCTGTGTGCCCTGCACAGATCTTCCTTGGAAACATGGAATCCATTGTTATCTATGCCTTGGCAACATTTCCAAGGGGGAAATTTCATCTAAAACTCTGAACTTCCAGTTTCTCAGAGAAAAGCAGAAGTCAGGGCAGATCTGGGCCCTTTGTTCAGGGAGTATCTTGGGCTGCCCAGCTCGGTGGATATGCACGTCCAGTCCCTGACATCCCGGTTTCTTGGCTGGCCCTGAGAATCTGACAAGGGGCAGATTCAAAGCCAGGAGTCTGTGTCCATGGTAAAGAATACCTTGAATACTCACCTGTACAATGTAGGCCATAACTTCTTTGAGGTAATTGTAAGAATTAAATAAGATCCTACCTCCTGAGAGGTAGGATCATATGGGTCTAGGGGATAAGGGCACCAGAATCAGACAGCTTTTAAGGTCTGCATCTACCACTATCAGGCTGTGTGATAACGGATGCATCACTTAACCTTCCTCTGCCTTGTTTTTCTCATCTGAAAAATGGATCTAGTCAAAAAGGTCAACCTAATATATACTGCTGTGAGAACTTCGAGGGTCAACAAATGTGCCTACTGTGATGCCCTATTAAATATATTCTATAAACTCATAGTTGTAATTATCATTATTATGGCTGGTTGTTTTTTTTTTGTTTTGGGGGGTATTTTAGGGAAGGGTCTATAGGGTGCTCAGAGTCTCACTACTAGATGGACTTGTAGTGATCTGCCCATTTACAGCTTTGTAAGAGCTGGGATTACAGGCAAGCACCACCACTCCCAGTCTCAGTTGCTGTCTCAGTGTGCTCCCGGGGCTGGGGTCAGCACAGGAAGATCAAACCCCTAGTCCCTTCACCTGCTTGCAAGAGTTTTAATCCACTAAGCTATTTGGCTGGCCCCTATACCTGTTATCATATTATACAATGTGCTCTTTTTGTGCATCTAAAATTTATAACCCTGGATCTAAAAACTGTCTGCAGAATATCAAAAGAGCATTTGGGGTTTTTTTTACCCAAAATACTGTCCCAAAAGCAGATAAATGTAAATTTGGAAATTTACCATATGAAATAATTGTATGTCTCAAACAGAAGGCAGTCCTTGAATGATAATTATCCCACTCTATGGGACTCTCCGGAAGTGCTCCTTACATGCTGTCCTGAAAAGCTTCAGAAATCACACAGTGCAGGGCACGACTGCTCCCCATGCATCCTTGAACCCTCTTCTGGGGACTCCTTTCACAATGAGCAGACTAGAAAATGGGGCTCTAATATTGGTGGACCACAAAAAAGACCTACACAGTCAGTCTTGGTGATCTCTTGATAGTGCTGGAGCTTTACTGAAAAGACGTTTCCACTGCACTCAGAGCCACACTCTTGTCTCAAAGCAGTAAATGACGGTGGCCCTCACCTTCTGCAGTGAGAGGCCGCTGCTGTCCGGAAGCAATCTGAGAGCCTAATGGCCCACCTCAGACAGGAATAAAATGAACAGGATGACAAATGCAGGTCAGGCAGCCTCAGAATGTGGGAAGGACTGAAACCAATCAAATGCATTGCTTTATGATGAAAATCCCATCCCCAGGGTAGGCTGCCTCCTCCCTCACCTGTACACTTGTGCCCAGCAGGCTGGGACCATGCTGGGTGCTTTTAAAGTCCAGCCTGTGGCCAAGAATCGTTCATACAGCACTTCCTGTAAAACTGTCACCCCGAGCAGCAAGAGCCATTATCATTTTTGCCCTGGTAGAGAAAGTGAAGCTCTAAAACAGCTCTACAAGATCCAAATAGGGAATATGCTGAACCCCGAAGGTAGGAGAAACAGGGCTGGGGGTTTCATTTGCCTGGATGGCAGCAACAGGAAATTTCTGAGCACTTGGGACAGAAAGGCGAAGGAAGTAGGAATGGTTCAGAGAGCCACGTTACTGTTGGCTGGAGATAGGATTTAAAACGTGGCTGAGAGCAGTCAGTCTGCGCAGTCTGTTCTACTGGAACTGGTCAGTGGCTCAAGAACTCTCAGTTCCATGCCCAGAGCATCTTGTTAGAAGGTAAAGTCTGAGTCCGTAGATCTGAGGTGGCGCCCACGTTGCTGTGTCTCCAACAAGCCCCTGCTGGTCTGGAGACCCCGGTGGGGTTGAAGGATTGCGCTTGGGGTTGCAGATGTCCAGTTCCAACTGGCATGAGGCCTGCGTTTGAAGAAGCTCTGGGACACACAGCTGATGGAGAGTGCAGAGGAGCTGCACTGTGGGTGTGATGCGTTCGCCAGCTTCCCAATTTGTGATGAAACAGGCATGGGGAGGGCCAGCCAGATAGCTCAACGGACTAAAGTGCCTGCTTGGGCAGAGAGCAGCAGCCAGGGTTCGATCCTCAGTCTGCAGGCTGGTCCCACCCCCGGGGCACACTGAGGGTGACTAAGACTGCCTGCACTTGTAATCTCAGCCCTTGAGAGGCTGAAAACAAAAGGATCACTACGAGTCCGATCTGTGAAGTGAGACCCTATACACCATATACTAAAATACAAAATACGAAACAAAACACAGTGAAAATACTGGAGGAAACTGACTTAGAAGAGGAAAAGCTTATTTTATCTCATGGCTTCCGAGAGTTGCATCCCTGATCAGCTGGCTCCATCGCCTTCCCACCTGGGATGAGGTAGCACATTGTGGCAGAAGGCTGTAGAGGAGGAATCTCGCTGTGAACATCCAGGAAGCTGAGATAGAGATGCTGGGCTTCCCCTTCCACTTTTGCTCCTTTTGGACCCATACCCTGCTGAGTAGTGCTGCCCATGCTCAAGGTTGGTGTCCCCACTCTGCTTGCTGTCTGCCCTACACACCCATCTCCTCTGGAAATAACCCTCAACGACACACTAATTCCCTAGACTTTTCTACATCCAGGGCAGCTGACAGGGGCGACTGGCCATCCTGTATGACTGCTTTGCCTCCAGAATCCAATCCCATCTTCTTCCCAAAGCTTGGGCAACCTGCAGCATCCTCTCCAGATCCTCCCTGAGTCACCATCCCTGGCACGAGGTCCTGACAGTCCAAAAGCAGTCACGTGAAAGGCTGACCATGTCAGCATGCTCACACACTCCCGCACTTCTGGGCCTTCCCCACAGGCTGCTCCATCTGCACGGAACCCTGTCATCTGCCTCTGTTTGTGTGGTGCCCTTCTCTGCTTCTGGCTTTCCCTGCAGACAGATCTCTTTCTTGAAAGTCCTTCCCTGTGATTTTTCAATGTAAGTAAAAACTTGACAAAATCATGGGGTTCCCAGACATTTGGCCAAACATGACTCCACGGATGTCTGTGAAGGTGTTTTGGTAACACTTGAGACAAGAGACAAAGACAAGTAGGAAGTGCCCTTCCTATTGTGGGTGAGCCTCATCCAGTCAGTTGAAGGCCAGAAGGCTGGCTCTGCCTGTCCTACAAATAAGGGGGATTCCTCCGACCTTTGGCCTTCAAGCCGAAATGTGTTTTGTTGTTATTTTTGCCTGCAGACTTAAAACATTAGCATTCCTAGGCCTTGGGTCTTTCAAATAGGGTTGGCACTACCCCAAATGTCCTGCTGGCTGGCTGCAGACCTTGGGACATCTTGGCTTCCTTGATTATGTGAGCCAATTTCTTATAATAAATCTCCATCTACATATTTATCCATCTTATTTCTCTGGAGATTCTGACTTATACCCTGATGCCCCCAAAACTTTCTCTCTCATTTCTGTTATTCTCATATTTTCATCTTATGCCAATAAAAATACCTTAACTTTATTCTGGCAATGCACTGTCCAGTAAAGTCACCACACACAAGGCATGTGTGTCTATGGAGTACATAAAGTAAGATAAACATTAAGTGAGATATGCCGTGCATGTACAGTGCTCATCACATGTTGAAGACTCAGTAGGAAAAAGTGTGAAGAGAATCTTATTAATAATTTATTGTATTGATTACCTGTTAACATCATAGTAATTCTGATATAATGAAGTTAAATTAAATGTATTATAAAATTAATTTACCTGTTTCTTGTTTCCTTCCTAAAACAATTACTAGAAAATATTAAATTATGTATGCGGCTGTGTTTCTATTAGATAAGGCCATTCTAGAGTAAAGCAATTATACTGAAGAGCATTCCAAGCTCCAGATCCTGAGCCCCTCTAGATGTTTTCATACTAAGCTACACTTCCAGGCTCTGGAGGAGTCAGCTAGGGCCAATGGGCCACTTAAAGCTTGCCACTTGCTTTTGTAAATAAAGTTTTATTGGAACACACCCACTTTTGCCCATTTCAATTGGCTGTGGCTATCCTTGTGCCCCAGCACTAGAGCTGAGTAGTGCAACAGAGACCATCTGGCCTGCATAGCTTTAAGTACCTTGTGTGTAGCCCTTGGAGGACAACTTGCTAGCCCTGGTCCAAGCATCAAAGTGTAAGGAAGGCAGAGAAGTCAGCGAAGACTCCAGGGTTCCATGCCTGAAGACTTTGGTTGGGCACATTCCTCATGAGCCTCAGTTTACTTCTTCATAAAATGGGATGATTGTAACAATTCCTTCACAGAGTAGCTGTAAGCATTAACGTATCTGATATTCAAGTAATAAGAAATGTTTAAGACACTTGTTTGTTTGTGGTCCGCTTTTGCTGTCTTAGGGGTCCCACCCCTTTGCCCTGCAGGCCCCATTGACCTTGCAGGCGTCTCTGCCCTTGTACCTCTAGTGCACCGTGGCCCATGCAGCACACACCCAATCAGAAGAGTGTGCTCTGGCTCCCCTGGAGGCCCTGTCCTCAGTTCCGCACTGTGGGCAGCTGAGAGGGGTCTGCTGGAGAAATTGAGGTGATGAGTGTCTCCCCATTTGGTACAGGGTCTCCGACTCTCCAGGGGGCAGCCTCTTCCTTCCTCTACTTCCATGCTCTCTGGACCTGCCTGGGGTGTGTCTTCCACTCTAGCTCCTTCCAGGGAGCCTCTGAGCCAGCCAGAGGACTAGAGCTGATGTCCAGATGGGAAGGAAATGTAATTTTAGTTCCTATTGATCTCTCTTGCCCAGAAACCCTCATTACCCTGGTGGAAAGGCAGCTCTTGATGGCAGGGGCCTCTTGGTCCTGCTGGCCAATGAGTGCCCAGCAAATAGCTTCTAGCCACCAAGTGAAGAAGCCAAAATAACTTCACGAGACAGCTGCTCCAGGGCCAGCCGCCTGGGGCTCTCGGAAAAGGGCTAACTTTGACTCTTTCTAACATTACCACAGCCTTTCTTGTATTTTCTGAAACCAAAATGAAGTCAGTCTCTAACTGATGTGTCTGCAGTTCTGGGATCTGCCTGGCAACTGGGCAGAGGTAAAAGGCCTTTGCCAGGTCAGGCCTGGGGGACACTGACCCTCAGGGGACCTGGCTGCCCAGGCCTTTGGGCTCAGAAAGGCATGACAGCAACATCCTCTTACCAAAGGAACTGTAGAACATTTTGTCCCCATCCCAGTTAAATCCAAAGTTCCTGTCTAATAGACCAGAAATAAGCCCTTGCTCTTTTGAACAGACAGGCGAAGAACCTCACTTCCTACATGCAGGGAATAGGGGTTGGCCAACACTCCCGAAGACATAATGCTGGGATCAGATTGTGAGGTTCCTAACCGTCCAGCGTGCATCCCATGTCATGCTAAGTGGGCTTTCTGGAGTGAGGACAGAGCCCCACATATGAGATGTGCTTATTCCTATGGTATAAATACCATCACTGTGGGCGGATTTCAGGGTAACAGTGTGATTGAACACAAAGCTGGGGAAGGTAGGAGTAACCAATCAGCTCTTACAAGCTGCTGTAGGCTGATCCTGAGGTACCGCCAGCTCTGCCCCTTCCTATTCTGTGACCTCCAAAGAGATATTTATCTCTGTGCATCGGGTCTTCAAGTGTAAAATGAGGACAATAGTAGTACCTGCCTCTTAAGATTTTATCAGCTGATTTAAGGGTCTGGGGTCTGGCATATGTCTTCCACTCCAGCTCCTTCCAGGGTACCTCTGAGTGCCTTAACACTAACACTATGCCCAGCACGTAGGGAGCACCTGGTAGATGGTGGATATGTTAGTTTCATCATGGACACTGCTGTTATTAAGTTGGGAACTGAGCTGGCTGAGCCAAACAAAGATGGGGAATTCACGGACTCATGAGAAGACCAGGAGGGTTAAGTGCCAGGTGCAGCACTGCTGGGGCCCTTGCTGGAGGAAGCAGAGAAGGATCTGGGCTTGGGTGCTTGGGCTGGGAGAGTGGACAGAAGCAGAAGAGAGCAGGCAGGAGGGGCACAGGTCAAGGGCTGGACGTGGGGATGGATGTGGAAGGTAAGTACGGCTGGGCTCCTCAGCTTCTTAGATGCCACCTAGAGAGCAGGTAGAGGAGGTGGGGAGAAGGGGCGAGTCAGTGTGCAGAGGGTTGGGGTTAGGACACAGCAAAGGACGCAGAGGGCTCAGCGCTGCTGGCCGGAGTAGGGGGATGCCAGCTTAGTGCAGAGAGGGGCTGCCCCTCCCTGGGCATGAGCTTGCTGGGGCACGAGGGCTACTGGGGTTGCAACTCCAAGGGCTCTCAACAGCTAGGCCTGGAGCATAACTGCAGGTGAGTGGGAGTCAGACCATGACTGTATCTCTGGCACCTTCAAGGCCCCTTAGCTGGTGGCCCTCGGGAGAACACATCCTGGGGATCAGCAGCCAAGGGCCCAGTTCTGTGCCGGCAGAGGTTAGGGTTCCAGCAGCCATCTCCTCCCTCCCCTCCCACCGCCCCAGCAGCCCCACGGCCCTGGTAATTGTGAGCGATAATTATTGAGTGTGCACAAAGGTCTGGCTTGTTTTCTCATGAGGGTGGGGGCCTGGGCAGCTTTGTTTGGGCCAGGAATTGTCGCGGGGCCTCTGTTTAGCCAGCGCTGTCTCCTCTTTGTTAACATTCCTCGCTAACCGTGGCTCCTGCAGGGCTGGAGCAGAGGGAGGAGAGGCGGCACCCAGACCCTCCAGCCACTGAGCCCCCACCTCCCCTCCAGCCCCCAGGAACCTGTAGCCCTCCTTTCTTCTCCAGACCTGCTGGGGACAGAAACATGGGACAGACGACTGATGGGCCCAGAAATAACTCAACTCACCTGGCAGGTGCAAGGCTCACATCTCAGGCAATTGCCTTAAACATGGGGCCTTTCCCGTTACCCACTAGGGCTGAAAACAATCATTAGGTGTCACTTTCTGTGGCTGCCTCTCTCTTTTTGGGAGCAGTGGGGATAATTACACACCTGGCCCCACACTACCTTGCTCAGCCCACAGGACAAATGCTACCTCGGTCTTTTCGGCACTCAGAGCCCATTCCCACCCAGCACTTACACGGCTGACAAATGAATGTTTTCGCCTGTCCTCAGTTCACGTAAATAGCCACAAATTCCTATAATTAACTACAGTAAGCTAGGCTGGGATTAAAACAAAGACGGGCTTGTTTACTGGGATGTTCTGAAACAAGCAATTTTCAACATTACAGTGTCAACTGCTGTCTTTGTCTTTGTGAAGCAAAGCAGCAAGGGACAGGGGGTGGCAGGCATGAATGGCTAGGGGCCTCAGCTGGGAGTTGAGGGGTGCGAATGGCCGCTTCAGATGGTCAACCAGAAACCGTTTGTCCGAGGGTCATCAGGCCTCTACAACTCCCAAATCCAGTCACCTGCTTGCAGGCTTGGAACAGCACCTTTCTTCCCAGGCAAGGGGTTCAAAGCCCCACGGGAGGGTTTTCTCTCTCACTGTTCACAGAAGTGTCAGTGTGGACCAAGCAGAGCTCCCACCACTCCCACCCCTGGGTGTTAAGGTGGGGCTAGACTGAAGATTTCCAGGCATGGGCGCTTTTTCTCCCACAGGGAAACTGAGCCTCAGAGAAGCTAACATGACAAACTTGCTGAAAGTCATTCAGCCAGTTGGTGTAAAAACAGACATAAACCCAGATTTTCCAATCACTGTGGGGACAATTAGCTAAAGGCCCCACACAACCACTTGCCTTTTGTTTTTATACCCAGTGACCCAAGAATGGGCTTTGTACATTTACATGACAAAAAAGAAAAAAAGAGAGAGAGAGAGAGTCAAAAGAAGAATAATATTTCATGGCAACTGAAAATTACATAAAATTACGTGTCTATAAATTTTTATTAGAACACAGTCTCTTGTGCATCGTCTATGGATCTATGGCTGTTTTGTGTAACAACGGCAGAGCTGAACATGAAAACTAGAGACCAGGCCTTTTGCAAAGCCTGGAATATTTACAATATGACCTCTTATGAAAAAAAGTTTGCTGATCCCTACTGTCGTCCATGATATGCTGCTGTATTTCTTTCTTTGAAAGAAAAGAATCAAGGCAGGAATTTTTTGCTACCATTTCTTTTCTGGGGTAGGACTCTTCAAACAAAGTCTTAGGCAGACAATTAGCATTTAAAGTCCATCAAAGACAGCCTGTTCTGAGGCTGTGTGATGAGTAAGAACCTCTGGCCTCGCCCAGTAAGAATGTCAGAAACTTTCAGGTAAAAATAGTGCCTATCTCTTGTGGAGACTTTTCCACCCACACCAGGGCTGTGTGAGAGCCTGTGCTGTCTTCATTAGGATCCTGAGCAAGAAGCCCCATTCTGGGGAGCTGCTCAGAGAGTAAACTGAGAGCAGATCGGCCTGACACAGCGCTAGGGCAGCCAGAGACCGTGTGTGCTGAGAGAAGGACTCTCCCCTGCCCTGCTGGAGCTGGCACTGTAGCCCAAGAGGCTGAGAGCAGAGAGACAGGGTAATTAAGATCAAGAAATTGCATGTGCATGGGAGAAAAATAGAGCAAAGTGTTAAGGGAGAAGAGAGAGCAATACTAGATAGCAGAGAAGAAGAAAGGCTTTCAGGAGACAGCTGAGCAGGGAATGAATGATTGAATTAATTAATTAATGGAGGGGTAGCAGAAATCTGGACTCAAAGCAGGGCTGATGCAAGCTGGTTCACAGAAGTCACAAGATATAAGCCTCAGGGGGCCTACAGAGATGCAAATTGGACACTGAAAGATGGTCTTAACAGTGGGGAGATGTGTACTGCGTTCGTTGGCAGAGCAGGTGTGTGTGTGTGTGGGGGGGGGGGGTGCTGGGTTCTCCTGCAGCCACTTCTTATAAGCTCACATCCCATCACTTGTGAGCCCAAAAGGACAATGCTTATTCCACTGGGTTGAGCAGGGAGCCAAGGCTCAAAGGTGCTCACGGAAGAAATGCAGGAATCCAGGCCTCTTGACTCTTAAAGAAGCCGTGTGAGGGTGGATCACTAAAGCCACATGCTGTCATTACAGGTCACACAGAGTCATGGGTCTGCAGCCTATGGTGTTGAATAGAACTCTCCAGGGTTCAACCCCTTAAATGTTTCTCTGTTCATCTCAAAGCTTTGACTTCATGGTGCCACCATAAAGGCAGCTCAGCACATGGCAGCGTGGGTGCAAAAGTCATGCAAAGTCAGGAAAGTGTTTGATGGTTACCCCATGGTGGAGAGGCTCACGCTGGCAGCCTGCAGTGCGGCCTCTTAGCTGGGGACTTGGGTCTGCAGGGAGGCATCAGGCTGGGCCAAAATTAGGGTAGGAAGTGAGGACAAAAGAGAGGCAAGAGGCCCTGCACTGGGAGCAGCGGGGGCCAGGCGATGCTACTCAAGGTGACCTTCAGCAAGTCACTTATGGTCCTCTGTTGCCACCTCTAAAAATGGTGGTGTTGATGGGTGGTCATAAGACAACCTCTAATGAGACACACTGAAGCCCTTTACATCTGTGAGCGAGAGAGCAGGCGCTGGATGACTGATGACCGCAGAAGTGGGCAGTGACAGTCCAGCTTTCTAACTTCCCTATCTCCTTGGACAATAGGCTGCACATGCTGAAATGCAGTGGATCCCTGGGTCAGGCTGCCAGGGATCAACTGCCAGCCGTGGCCTAGAAAGAAGGCTATGGCAGTTTGATTTCCCAGGGTCTCAGCTTCATCCTATATTGAAGGAGATAATATGGGCCACAGTCTTAGGGTTCCCTTCAGAATTGCTTGTTCCTTCCACAGAAATAAGACCAAGTGCTTCATTCCTTGTTAGGAAGCAGAGTCCATTTCTGCTGGCCCAGGCTAGTGTGAAGACACAGGGAAGTCTCTGAACTCATAGACTGTGGGGCCCACGGGAAGATGTGGCCTGCCTGGGCTTGGGACTGCTTTAGTGAGTTTGGTGCTAGTGGAGGCCTCACATTGACTCTTCCTTCTCCTGCCACCTCTGGCTTTTCACCACAGGCTCTGCAACAGCGAGAAGAAGCCAGGTTTGCTGCTATAGTAGTTTTTACCTTCCCACTGCATTATGCACTAATTGGGCCCCAGGCGTTAGTCTAAGATGCAGTGACAGACAAGTATTCCAGTGGGGGGCTGGGCAAAGCAGGTAAATCAAATGTGAACTATGCTAATGGTCTATCCAGAGAGGCCTGTGAAATGACACTCAACACTGGTCTCCTTTGGGTACCTCAGGCTCCTGATCCCAGGTCCTCTACAGGAGACACCCAGGCAAGAGGTGCTTTCTGCTCCATGTGCCTAGTTTGTGTCTAGAGGATACTCCTACTCTGCCACTGAGGCACCCAGCCCCTGAACGACCCCAACCAGCCCAGGTATCTCGCTCCTCAGAGCCTGAGCTGCAATCAGTCCTGAGGAGAGCTTTTTTTTTTTCAGTACAAAGGTACAATTAACAGCCTCTGCTTGGGTCTCGCCCAGCCCCAGGGCCTCCGCTCATGCCTGCCGGCCAGGAGGGAGGGGAGGGGACCCTCCCAGTCCCCCTCAGTCAACTGCCAGTGCTATTTTGGTGACTGTTATTTGGGCAAGGAGTGGGCTAGTGGCTTGTGGGAGAGAAACGAGTGAAGATGCTAAAAATACTGAGGCCAGGCTGAGGTAACTGGCCTCTGCCCTCTCAGGGGTCTGGCCTCTCTCAGAAAGCATGATCTTTGGTCTCTGCTGAGGATAGGGTGCTTGGGTTCCAACCTACCTGGTAACCCTTTCACTTAGGTTAATGTGCACCATGGCCACGATTAGCCGGGAGGTCTCCAAAAGCTTAAGCGACCTGCAGAGGTCACATAGCTGGTCCAGAGAAGCAGCTCGAAGTAGAGGCAAGCTGGCCCAGTCAGAGGACATCCTGCTGAGGATACAGCTTCCACAGTCTGATGGCAAGTCCTCCCAACCTTTTCTGTGTCTCCGAAGTGTCTTTCCTCTTCCACCTGCGACCCTTCTCTACTCTTCTAAATTCCCCAAGCCCAAAATGACCTTCTCCAAGACCCTGAAGAGAGGACTTCAATGAACCAGGATTTCTCTGCTCTGTTTTTCCATTTATTAAATTAGAAACCATGGCAGAGACTGGCTTTGGAGACCAGGAACAGGATGGTTAATCTGAATATTGGCTTGGAAGATCACATCGGGATCTTGGGTAACTGCCAAGATGTCACCTGGGGCTTGGGTTTTGGACTCTGGTCACTTTGGAAACACCTTGGGAGTGACGCCCCCCATGGCTCCTAGCAGAAGTATCCCTTAGGCCTTTTCTATCTGAATTTACTCAGTTTGGGGGTCAAAGTCTGCAGCATGAATGAGCCCAACCCTCCCCAAGGCTATGGTGTTCGCTAGGGGAGATAACTTAAGGGCTCTTAATGTAAAGAGTTAATCACTCACTCATTCATTCGTTCACTCATTTATCTGTGTCAACAGAACTTAAATACCCTTGGAATGAACACCATTTACCTATTGGCTTTGCTCTAGGCACTGGCAAGGCAAGGAGGAGCAAATCAAAGCCTCAAGCACTCTTTCAGAAGAAAGGCAGGCATAATGCACCAATGAACTCAACACTGTGTTTAGAAGTGCTGAATGTTATAAAGAAAAGCAGGAGTAAGAGTATTATCTGTGTGTACATGCACACCTGTGTGTGTGTGTGTGTGTGTGTGTGTGTGTGTGTGTGTGTGTGGGGAGAGAGAGAGAGAGAGAGAGAGAGAGAGAGAGAGAGAGAGAGAGCTAGGAATGGTGACCAGGGAAAGTTATATTTGAACTAGGCCTTAAGAGAGTTGAAGCCACTCAGACACCTAGGGAAGAGAAACTTTCTCTCCTCTCATCTCTCTGTGGAGTTGGTGGGGGCAGAGGCCAACCATGCATGCGCTCTTACCCATGCTGGCACCCTCATCTCCATGTTGCACCCCACACCCTTTCGCAGAGCTCACCCCACCTGCGCCTTCCTACCCTCCTTCCACTGGCTGCCACCACCCATGGACAGTCCTGCTCTTCTGAGCTCCGGTGAACCTTCACCCTACAATTACCATCCTCTGCCCAGGGCTATTTCCTGCAGACTTGTAAATAGAACCTCTTTCAGCTGCACACACATTATGGTTTGTCTAAAATGGTGTCAAAGGAGCCAATTTTCCTGAACAGGGACCATGGACAAGAGGTAAAGTTTACAGAGGATTCCCGCAGGACATGGGCCTGCTGGAGTCACAAACAAGGGCCTAGGAATGACGCAACCACCTGGGCAGGCCAGCTTGAACAGGGAAAAAGTAGGTCTTCTGAAGGATGGATTTTCTTTGGGGCATAGAAATGAATATGATGGCTAGGCCATAACCCGACTGGCCTTACAAGTGAGCAGGCACAGATGCCCTGTCTTGGGACAGAGCTCCCCACACTGAACGCCTGGCTGCCATACTCTCTCCGTCTCCTGAGCCTGCTTGCCCTTTGGGAACAAATGCCAATGTCGCTTGGCTCACCAGCTCTGACAAGTTGCAACCATCTTGCAAAAGGAAGGGAGGTTTATTGTCAGAGAAAGGAAAATGGTCTAGAAGATGGCATGGCTCCGAGGCTCTGCACCCTCCATGCCAGTCCTTAGGGGCCACTCAGGAGGCCACAAATCCTTGTGACAAATGTGAACTGAGAAATGGCACCTGCTCTGGACCTCAGCAGCCCACAAGTCCCAGGTATGGTCCACTCTAGATTTTAAGTTGTTAACTCCCTCCTATAGGTGAAGAAATCGAGGCCCAGAGAGATGTGCTGACATGCCTGAAGCCGCACGCGTAAGTAGCAGAGGCAGGGTGTAAGCCCAGGCTGGTCCAGCCCCAAAGCCCGCTAGTCTTTCACAAGTCCCAGGTGCCCCCTTGGCCTGGTGCTCCTCTGCCTAAGCATGTCTTGGGCAGGGCCTGGGAGCAGGGAGTCTCTCCAGGCTTTGACCTTGCGGTGTCCCCAGGAAGCCGATGTGCCAGCTCTGCAGGATCCGCCCCTGTCCTGGTCCCAAGCCTGAACAGTGTGAGGCAGATGCTGCCCACTTGGGTAGGTGCCGCCACACTCATGCTTCTATGAATAAAGGTCCAGACAGCGTTTTAGGAACCAAAACCACCCAGCAATCTTCCATGTTTTTTTTTTTTTAACAAAACAAAGCAAAAGCTAGAACAGATGTTCAAAGATAGTCCTAGCGAATGACACTCGCCCGAATTATATAACTATGTCATAGGACACATCTGGAGGTCAGATGCTGTACTCAGATTTATTTCTAAGTCATCGAACCTCTCTGAGCCTCAGTCTCACCATTTTTCAGTAGAAAAAGTACTGATGCCTGTCTGGTTAGTATCCCATTTGACTCAGGATATAGTAGGATGAATATAGTAGAATTCAGTAGGAAATCATCAAAATGGTCAAAAGGTTTTAGAAACACGCTTGGATTGAATTCTCAACTCTGTCATGTTCTCTCTTTCTTTTTTTGTCGTGCTAGGGAATGAACCCAGGGCCTTGTGCATGCCAGGTGAGTGTTCTACCACCAAGCCATACTCCCAGCCCCTCAGCACCACCAGTGCTGTGTGATATCCAATATCTGACATTCCCTCTCTCGGGGTCTCAGTTTCCTTAGCTGCAAAATGGAATTACTAACCCTTGCTCTGCCTGTCTTTCAGGATGGGTGTGAGTATTCTGGGAAGCACGGAAACGCAATGCATAATGGGGTTTCTTCCACCCTTTGGGTATTTTTAGCTGTTAAGGGATTCTTTAAGTTTCTATAAAAGGCAAAATCATGGCTCACATACAAATCTGAAATGAACACGTCAAAGATTTTATTTAACTCATTAATAAATGAGGCAACTAGTAAGACATTATTGCCTGTTCAAAGGAAAATTTGAATAACACAGATGTATAGGCAATTAAGAAAGCGGGAATGAATTTACTAATAGATGCACACGTAATCTAACTACAGGGCCTTAATCAATTGCATTCTGACCAACCAAAATTTATTTGCATTCCTTTGAGCAACAATCATTTGCATTATTATCCTTCTTGTTACAACTTTCCAGAATGTAGTAAGATAGCTCAAAACTAAGAAACATGGAGAGAATCCAGAATGGTGAGCTTGACAGCATAGATAAGAGACTAAGAAAACACACGGCAACATGAACTGGAGTCCATCCTCACCCCCACCCTCAGGAAGGCAGGGAGACTGAGGCAGCACCAGGCAAGAGGACACAGGGTTGAAGTGCTTCTTAGCACATTTACAGCAGAGAATGAGTGGCAGAAGCTCCCAGTGGACACAGTAACAGGAGAAAGAGTCCCTACCTCCTCACACGGGATTCCCTGCCCCAGGGTATGCTGGCTTCAGGGTGACAAATGACAATACTGGGGTGAGTCTCTTGGGTGAGGACATGGGAACTGGACCACCTTCCATCATACTCATGTGTAGGACATGAACCTCTCCAAGTCTCCTTTGGGTCTTGCAAGGACTATGCCAGGGAACCTTCCAAGAGGATCTGGCCAGTGCCAGAAGTTCTGCCAAAGTTTTATGGGGAGTGTATTTCCCTTTGTCCTATTGGAAATGGCCAGAAACTTCTCATGTCCACTCTAACCCGACACCTTCGATTCAACAGATTTTGGTAAGATGCATAACAAGGCAGAAGAATCTCCATCTCCCTCTGCTTCTCTTCTGGGGCTCTAGCAGAGGTGAGATTGGGAGAAAATCCGTCCTAGCTAATGCAAAATAAAACATCAGCCCTTGTTATCAGCCACTAAGTGAGACTCTGGCCTTGACAACAGGCACATGAGACCCTGAAGTGTGAGAGAGAAGGATTAAACACTCTGATCTCCACCCTGCTTGGTAGAAGATGCCCAGTGTTCTGGTGCATGGCAGCAGGTGATACACCTGTTAGCCATGGTACACTCTCAAGGGTTGGCACAGCCATGAGATTAACGAGTCAAGGGAGTCACATGCCATGAATGTGAGCACAGGTGCACAGACAGAAGCATAAATGCTAGCTGAAGGGAGGCGCTGGTGCTGCCCGATCCCAAGCAGGACGCCGTGCCATCGTCAGCATCACGGTGACTTTGCTTTTGTCAATCAGCAGCCCCAATAGTAGCAGCTGCAGCAGCAGTACCTCAGCACCACCACCAGCAGCATTATTGCTCATGATTGTAAGCATATGTATCTCAGGTCATTGGTGTTTGGGACTCTGTCTGTGATTGAGGAAATTAAGCAGAAGTTCTCTCCATGGTGAACTACAGAGGAGAATTATGAGAGAAGAAATAAACAGAGCAGAGGAAAGTCTGGATTCTGGTTCATGGTGCTCTGCTTCATCTCACCATATCCCAGTTTTTGGGTCTGTAAAATGAAACAGCACTAGTCCTTTCACACAGAGAAATGAAAGCATTCACGTGGACATAGACCTTGGTAAGTGCCATCTGCCAGCATTACTATTACTCTAAGAAAATGTTGCCACTCATCAGAGAGGCCCCAAGCTTTGGTTGGAGCTGGGAGCTTAGGGACATCAACAACAGAAATGACTGTGGACGATCGTGGCTTCTAGGACCTCAGCTGGCTTCATCATTCATAGATATGCTCTTCCATGTCCATTCTGAGGATGAATTTCATAAGCTGTCTCATTTTATGTGTCAGTTTAGCTACACTACAACTGTAACCAGTTGTTGAGTCCAGTACTAATCTAGATGTTTTTATAAGGATAGTTTTAAGATGTGTTTAGCACTGACAGTCAGTTTTCACTATCTAAAGCAGATCCCCCCTGTATAAAGTGGATGAGCTTCATCTAATCAGTTAAAGAATGTAAGAACAAAGCTAGGGCTCTCAAAAAAAGAATGCAGCTTCCAGACTGCAACATACAAATCCTTCCTGAGTTTCTAGTCTTTGAACTAAAGCCTGTAATGTTAACTCTTATCTGGGCCTCCAGGTTTCTAATTTGCTGTATAGATTGGAGACTTAGTAGATGCAGCAAACATGAGAGGTGTGATCCTGGTTCTTGAAATAGCGTTTTCTTAAAATTAGCAGATGACTAGATAGATAGATAGATAGATAGATAGATAGATAGATAGATAAATAGATAGATGATAGATAGATAGATGATAGATAGATGATAGATAGATAGATAGATAGATAGATAGATAGATAGATAGATAGATAGATAGATATTGCTTCTATTTTTCTGGAGAATCATGATAACTAATACACCTGGTTTCAGCACAGCTAGCTAAACAACAGGCCTCAAGATAGAACCATGAATAAACTTACATAAAAAACTTGGTTCTCAAAATACATGACCAAAGTTCAGCTCTGGGCTGCCAGCAAAGGCTGTTTCTCACATGGAAAAAGCACTGGCTGTCCTATACAACCATTGCCACTTCTTCCTAGTATCTCTTGCAAAGAATGATGAAATAGTGCACCAATTTCTGGTGTTTTGCCTGAGCCACATGCCTCATAAGCCACATCCTCTGCCTCCTGGTGAGGTGATGGCATGGTAGAGAGGTTTCAAGGAAGAAAACAAAACCTCTGTCCTGCAGATGACATGGCCACCACAGCTCCAGGGACAAACATCACCCCTGGGAACAGGTGTGTGGCCTCCAGGTACTTCTTGGGACAGAACAAAATCTGAACCTTCTTGGAATAGGACAGATTGGAACAGAATCTCACTGGTTCCAAATGTATCTATGATTGGGTTCATCTCCCTGGCTGTTAAGGACAAGGGAAAGAGAACTATGATTTTTGTCAGATTTAAAGATTCACAATGCCTTACCGTACAAGTTGGGAAACTTTGCAGTGGAAATATACTTGGCACTCAATATGATCTCTTTATAGGTGGTTCTGAAAACTTATACTCAAGGGCCATCGAGATAACTCAGTGAACTAAGTGCCTGCTTAGGAAAGCACAAGGAATGGGTTCAATCTGGAGGACCACATGATGTACCGACCTTGCTCTGGGCACGCTGAGCTGGCCACCAAGACCAGGTGTAGTGGTGCACGCCTGTAATCCCAGTACTGAGGAGGCTGAAAACAGAGGATCACTACAAGTCCAAGCTGCATAGTGGGATCTTATACCAAATATATTTAAAAAATGGAAAGAAAACTTGTACCCAGCCTCTAAGACAATAATGGCAAACCTTTTCAGAGCACTCGGTGACAACAAGCAGCGCACTGGGACACACATGCCTTACGTCTGTGGTTTGTCATACAGTTCTAAGATATGCTATGTTTTCTCTGTTCCTGGCTTGTTGTGAACAGGGACTCTGCTTTCTCACTTTGGGAACTAATGGGAAAATTACAGTTTGGAATGATTTGGCCTAAGTTTGGAGTTTTGTACTTGAATTATTCTAGTTATCTAATTTTAAGCATGGCTTCCAAGCTCTCTGTGTGAGAACTGGGGATAAAAATAACGAAATAGCAATTGTAATCCCTATCTTACTAAGTGCATCAATCAGGATGGGTTAGGACATGCTTATAACAAACAGCTCCAGAAATCTCAGTCATTCAAAATGAGAAATAGTTATTGATGTACATGCTATACCTCATCACATATTGGCAAGGGCTCTGCTGCATGACATCTTCATTCCCAATAGCTGCCAGAGGCACAATCTGAAATTTTACTGGCCTTCATAGCAAGATGAAGGAAAAAGGAGAAAAATGAGACTTAATACTGAAATGCTTTCCTAAAGTACTGACACATCCATTGGTCTGGAAAAGTTACAAAACCACATCTAAACTTAAGGAAAGAAGAAAACACAATTCCCTTGGATGTTTGGGAAGGAAGGAGACATAGAAATATGGCTAAACAGGATTAATGTCTTCCATTCCAAAGTTGGAAGAGCATATGAGATAATCCCTTATATTATGGAGTACCGGGAAACTGTAGATTTTTAGCACTCCTAACTATTCTCACAATATTCTGTACCACTAAAATAACAACTTTGTAACTGAGTACCATCATACTTTCAGTGTATTGCCTTCTTTTGTGTTCACAGCAATGTTGTCAAGAAATACAAGTATAATCATTGAGGGGTAGGAGAAAAAGAATGCAGGAACACTTTAATTTGAGAAGATGTATTAATGGCAAGAAAGGACAAGTGGACAAATGCATTGTGTGATGATCTTAGAACTCCAAAATCAGTGTACCAGGCAGTACCAAATTCTTCTAAAAGGAGGTTTGATTTTGGCCAAAAAATATTATTTATTCCTCAATAAATATTTTAAAATTGAATGTTACTGTTTTTTAAGCTCAAGTTATATTTCTTTCATCAATATATTCAGATATGATAGCATTTTAAGGGCTATAAGCTAATTTCACAGACATAACTTATAGGTGACCCTTGCTAATCATTTATTATCCTTGTTTGTACCCTTTTCCTATGGCTGTGTTACCTCTATCTTATGAATTGAGGTCCACTTCTCAAAGGAGAAGCTGAAACTGCCTGAAATTTGCTTTCTTAGGCTCCCTTGCAGCTAGAGAATGATCACATGACCTGTGCCCACCAATCAGATGCATTCTCACATGTGTTGATCAGAAGCTTGTGATAGAGAAAAAGAGCTTACATGGATCCCTTCCAGGAAATGTTAGCAGCAATAGTGACTTATCTGCACCTGGTGTGTAGTCAGATAAGACCACAGAGATAGTGCTGATATATACCAGCTTCAGCAGGACCAGTTTTCAATTTCATTTGATGTTATAGGACCTCTGTCTTTGCTTTTTGGTCTTCAGGGAAGGTTTATAAGCCACTCTATGTCTTTTCATTAATGTTTTCTTTTTAAATTAGCTACCATTATTGTCTGCTTGTTTGTGGCACATATGTAAACACTGAAACAAAAATATCTGTGTCAAGGCTTGGAAGGACAAGAATTACACACCCACAAACCTCTTAAAAGGGTTGACTATATATAACCTAAAATTGATGAGCACTAATCTATTGGGACTCTGTTATTTTAAAACAGGAAAACTGAGTGTGTAAGGAGAAAGAAGTGACTCTTGCTATAGACTCCTATAACAAGCAAGCCTGTAATTCAGGCTAGGTTTTGTGCGTTTGCCTTTAAGTCCCCAGTGCCTTCCATCAAAACAGCTCAACCAGGGCAATGCTCGTTCCCTCTGGGCCTGTGGCAGGGTAGAAGGCTTCAAGCATGGAGGAAAGCTGATAATAGCACCTGATGATCTGCCATACCCAGCAGCTGCTTCCCTTACATCCTGGTAAGGGTATCCCATGATTGAGTGCTAAAACTGATGGCCAGGCATGGACCCAAGAGCATGAAGGGGGTGGAGGAGCAGCCCTGGCCCTGGAGCCACCAGACAATCACTCTGGAGTCCCCATCCCTCCAGTAAACAAGCTGTTGTGCCTCAGAGAACATGATAATAGCAGGTCCTGCCATCCTGCCCTCTCTCTGTGCTGGAAAGGGCTGCAATTATTGTCTTAGCCGACTCAGATATGGCTTGCCAAGGGGATATATTTCCTACGGCTATACACAATTTTTTCAAACTTTCTCCTGTGCTCCATTCCCCCAGGTCTGGGGTCTGAGGTTCCCTCCCTCTAGCCTCACCTCTAAAAACTGTTCTTGGGACCAAAAGTGGCCAATACTCCAGAGGTTCCACATGCTCCGTGAGATGTCACTGCAGTCTCTCTTGCCCATAGCTAACATTCCCAGCTGCTACCTCGGCCAGGCTTGAGGGAGCACAGCAAAAGGGTCCCTGCTAAATGAAGCTTCCTGTCCAGGACTTTACTGTGCCTACAATTTCACCATCAAAGAGCCTGTCCTTTGGGTAAATCTTGGCTCTCACAAAGTACCTGCTTGACAATGTTTATCCCTGAGAATATCAAAGCGGCTTTGTCAGAAAAGCCTATGAAAAGGGGTATCTGCCCAGGCACGAGTTGAGAAACAGAGAGAGTGTTCTGAGGAGTTCTGACAGGAACCTTTATAAGCAGCATTTGGCATCCACCATTCACTGTGAGCTCTCCAGCCCCAAGAAGATGCCTGGGCTAAAGAGAAATTTACAGAGCTTGTCCGATGGTGACCTGAATGTAGTTACTTAACCTCTGTGTCTTTGTTTCTTCATCAGTAAAATGAGGGTAATAGCTCCATCTGTCAGGACAAACTACATTATGTTGCAAAAACAAACAACCCCCGAGTCTCAAAGACTTCCCAAAACACATATTGATTTCTAATTCCCAATGCCATTTCATCATGAATCAGGAGTCTCTGTGCAGTAGTCCAATTTCCGATACTGTAACAATTGTTTAAGATAACCAACTCATGAGGTGTAAAGGTTTGGTTTGCCTCACAGTTTTGGAATCTCAAGTGCATAAGCAGGTGATCCTGCTGCTTTTGAGCCTGTAGAAAGATAGTGCAACATGGCAGAAGTGTGTGGCAGGAACAAGCTCCCCACCTCATGTGGAAAAGAGAGCAAAAGCAGGGGCTGAGGACCCGCTATCCCTTGGAGAGAATACCTCCTCTGACTTTAGGACCTGTTCCATTAAGCCTTACCTCCTGAAGTTTCTCCGCCTCCCAACAGCACCAAGATGGGATCCAGGGCTCTATCGCATGGACTTTGCTGGGACACCTCAGGTGCTACTTGCTATATCTAGAGCAGCCATCAACTCAAAAGTTACTGGGGCTACTAGTTGATAAGCCAGAGGAAAATAAGAACGATGAAGACCTTGAACCAGCAATTAAATGCTCCGGTCTATAAACAGCTTATGTCCCTCCTGCTTACAGCCTACTGGCTAGAACTAGTCTTCCGGCCATCCAGCCGCAAGGGTCAAAATGTGTGCATTTGGAAGAGCCAGGAATACTTGGTGAACAACATCAGTCCCAACCCCAGCAATCACAAAACATACCTCTAGGCAGGTTGGCAAAATTAAATGAATAATATTTCTAGTAAGTTATATATATATAATTAAAGCTATTATATTATTGTGATGATCATTATCAATACAATTATTAGAATAAGACATATTTGGGGCCAGGGAGATAGCCCAGTAGAATAAGTGCCTGCCTGCCAAGTGCAAGATCCTGAGTTCAATCTCCAGTACTGCAAAAGAAAAATAAAATAAAATAAAAGAAATAAGACATAGTTAAACTGTCAATGAAAAATAATCACGGTTCTAAATTATTGCTGCTAAATAAAATTACATTAGAGTATCTGAGGTGTGCCTGACAAGTGCAAGGTCCTGAGTTCAATTTTCAGTACGGCAGGGGAGAGGAATAAAGCTCAGCAGTACAAGCACCTGCCTTAAGTACCTGATGTGAGAGCAAAAAGAGCCAAATCCTAGCTTTGCCGCTGATTCGCTGCGCAATCTTAGCTAAGAAGCTACCCATCTCTCAGTCTCCTATTTCTCATTTGTGCAATAGGTTACTGAGCTCAGTATCCAGGAATGCGCCTGGGGAGTAGAGAGAGTGTGAATGATGGGAGTGGAGCAGTTGCTCTGGTTTATCCTCCTAGATGGGTGTTTGCACCCCTTGGTCCTGTGCTTAAGAAAATCCTTGACATTGGAGCAGTTTGCATCAGGTTTATGAATCTCAATCCCTAAATTATAGGTGACAGTGGCTTCTTAAAGAGGAAATGAATTGTTGCAACACAATCCAGCCATGTTGTATCGATATGATTAGCTAGTTATCCATGGAGTGCAGTAATTTGCTTTGATTTTTAAGTATCCGTTAGCAGCCAAGTCCTAATGAGGCGGCTCTAAATTGATTAGATACTCCAAGATACAGCACGATTCACAGATTGTTTCAGAAAACTGTCAAGATCCTGAGACTGGCATTTCATTGGATTTAATGATTGCTGGAGAAGGTGTGCATCCTAGCCAGATACAATCACATTTGTCAGCATGATCCTTTTAAGCACAATTCAATTAAAGTGTTATTCTCTAATTTTATTAGAACTGGAGCCCAGAGCTAATGCAAGCTCCCAATATTGCATCAGGAGGAGAGTGTGCACAATTTAATTTCCCTAATTGGAGTTTAGTGATCTAACATGCTTTTCATATCTTAATTCTTGGGATAATCCCTGGTTTTTGCACCTGCTACAATTCTTTTAATGGAAATGAGCAATCAGAAGCAATGGTTACGCCTCAGGTAGAATTACTAGGTCACATCTGCCTCAGTGAAAAGAATGTGCACATCTGGATCCTTTGCTTCTACCTGATCTTTTTCCACTGTCATTATCCTTGAACTCCTCTGCTATGGAGGCTGCCACATCTGGGGATAGCCTGCTTTTCCACCTTAGTTGGCTGTTTGGGAACAGCGAGGAGTAGAATGTGGCCTTTGGAGTCAGCGTAGGATTCATGCTGCATCGTGGGTCCATCCACCCATTCATGAATATTCAGTGAGCCCTTACTATGTGCCAGCACTTTGCTAGGCGTTGGAGTTATGAACCAATC
The DNA here is from genome assembly GCA_004027915.1 of Capromys pilorides. Classification (NCBI taxonomy): domain Eukaryota; kingdom Metazoa; phylum Chordata; class Mammalia; order Rodentia; family Capromyidae; genus Capromys; species Capromys pilorides. Next base: position 33,919 of record PVKN010000524.1, read on the forward strand.
AGAGAGGCCCCAACTTCCTAAAACTCAGGATCATCAAACAGGAACCACATCAGTAACAAAACAGTCACCATTGTGATCGTGTGAAGGGAAAGAACTACAGAAAAGAGATCTGCCCCTAGTCCAGCTTGGGGCTTCCGGAGGGACTCTCTGAGGATGTGACATTTCAGCCAAGACTCTAAGAGGTCCCTATTCCCTGCTGATCCAGTCTGAGGAGAACCAAAGAAAGTGCTCTAAAGCCCTAAGCCTGACCTTCCCTCTGGCTGTAATGCCCTTCTGCCTCCCTTAAATAAGGCCAATCCTTCAGATCTTAGACAAAGCCCTAAGATGAGATACTTGAAAGGTTTTTGAAGCTATGAGTAGATGGGCCCTTTTGTTTAAATGAAGTAGAAACCATCAAAAAAGTAAGAGATGTGGGTAAAGGTCATATCCCATAAGGCCTTACATGTCTCAGTTTACACCTATTTTCTGGCATAATTATTAGTATTACCTCTTTCAATCTCCTGAGTGCTTCAGGATAGGTGAAAAATCCTATGACTACCCAGTTGCAATTATATGACCTCCAGTGTGGAGAAATATTTCATTACTGACATTTTCTAGAATTGCTGGGACATAGCGATTATCAAGATGAACTTCTAGTTGATTCCTTGTTATTTTCACAGTATCTATGAACAATGAATTCCTTATTGTCTATCCCTTCGGCAGACCTCTCATGTGCACCCACACACACATGACCACACTTGGTATTACAACGTGTGTGTGTGTGTGTGTGTGTGTGTGTGTGTGTACTTGAGATCAAACTCATAGCACTGAATAAGCTAAGCACATGCTTTACCACTGGGCTATACCTGACCAAGTCTTTTGAGTTTAATCCAGTAAGCAACAGGAAGCCAGAGCAATGAGAACATAGACTGCATTGCTGTGTCTCCAGCACCTGGGACAGTGCCTGACACAGACACACTTTGAAGATTGTTCCGGCATCACTGCAGAAAGTAGATGGGAAGGAGATAGGAATGGAAGGTGGAAATTGGGCAGCCAGTGGACAGGTTGTGGCAGTTTTCTAGGGGAGACCTTGTCTAGAAGGAAGCAATGAAGGTACTAAAAAGGGGAGAGATTTAATTCCAGACAGTCATTGGCTTTGTGACCTTGGCTAAGACACTTAACCTCACAGATCCAGTTATCTATAAAATAAAGAGCTATTTCAAAGAGGTGTTAGCAAGTAATTTTGCATCATTCTGGGAATGCAGGATGTAGTGGAAGCATTGTTATGGATAGATTATACTGGTTGATTGAAATGGTTCACTAAGCAATGAAAACTATCATTTTTCTCTTGACCAATTTCTGCCAGTTGTGTACCAAGGACCTTTAGACTTAGTGACCTAGGGCTATCTTAGCCCACTTCATGGCCACAGTTAACTCTCTGCTCAAACTTGAGTCTAGAAGACTAGACAATTCTCCCATATTTAATGCAAATTTAGTGACACCTCTAGGGGTGGGTAGGACCAAGACTCAGGATGTCTGAGGGACAGGGAACAGGTCAAGGAGAAGACTAAATCGAAGTCCTCCCTGCTCCAGTGGGAATCTGAAGCCATGCTGTAAATTGGGTCTGAGACACTGGCTTCAGGCAGCAATCCTGCCTATGACAGAGCAGTGTCTGGGACAGAAGCACACCAGCAAATCCTACCCCCACCTCTTTCCACCAGGATCCACACTCTAGCAAGTGCTGCTTTTCATGCTACTATGAATTGCGCTGAGCTCTGGGTGCTCAGCTCCTCTGGGCCCCCTTTTGTTTGATGCTCTTAGCATCCAAGGAGGATGCTATGATTGGTGTCTTTTATAGATTGCAAAACTGGAACTCAAAAGGAAGGTAGGTAACTCTTGCAAGTTCACCAGCAGAGTCAGGCTTTAAGGACAGCTTAGCTGACCCTTAACCAGCAGTGTGAGCTGCCTGACCTCATAACCCTTCTCTTCAGCCTCCAGGCTAACTGAAGGTACAGGTTTCACAGCACTGCCCATGCATAATGGGGTCCCATAACCCTGTGGGCCCCACATGCTCATACTCAGCTCAAAATCAGACCAATACAGTCCCAGCCAGTATCCTCCACTATGTTCTGGCCCAATTACATCTGCTGCTCCTGGTCTCTGTGAGGAGATAAACCCCAGGCAGGGGCCACAGCTAGCTTACATACAAGGGATCACCCACTGATGAAAAGCAACTTCCCATATCCATAGAAACAAATTGCACCTTCTTTCATGGCCCCCAAGGCTCTAGAAGATCTAGTTTCTATTGCATCTTCCCTTCCTCCTACTATTCTCCCATACCTAGGCCCTCTGGCCTCTTTTCTGCTTCTCCCTTCTCTTCTGACCCTCAATGTAGAGTGTTCTCTGAATAGAACCTCGTAGTCACTTTCAAATTCAAACTCAAAAGTCGTGTCACAGAGACTTTCTCTAATCAACCAATATAAAATATCTTCTCCCATCCCAGTTCTATGTAGCTGTTCTATTTTTTAGAGCACTTATCAATACCAAAATTATTTCAATATCTTTTTGCATGATTATTTATTGTCTAATTTCTGACTAAAATGTTAATTCCCTGAAGAGTCATTTTCTTCTTTCCTACCTTTCTTTCTTTTTTTCTGTTTTTCCTTCCTTCCTTCCTTCCTTCCTTTTTCTTTATTTTTTTCCTTTGACACAAGGTCTCACTATGCAAATCGGGTTAGATTTGAACTTGCTATGTAGTCCTTCAAGGCTGACCTTGAACTGGCACCTCCTCCTGCTTTAGGTTCCCAAAGGCTGGTGTTACAAGCATACACCACCACTCCCAGCACCCAAGGAGAGCCTTTCCTTCTTGTTTGTCTATTTAGTACTTTATCCTACACAACAACAAGGATTTGTGCCTAGCAGATGACCAAGAAATATTGTTGGGTAGGCAGACAAATGGCTGGATAGACAGATGCCATAGAGTCATGAACTACTAGAACTGGAATGGCTCTCCAAAGGAAGACCCAAATCTCCTATAGAAAAATAAGCCTAAGCCTTGAGATCAGAATAGATTCATCCAAGTCTGGAGAAGGAGCTTATAGTCCCAGCTCTGAATCTGATCCAAAGCAAAAGTAGTGAATAATTAGAAGCCTAATGGAAGAAGGAAAGAATATTGGACTGAAAGTCAAACCCTCTTGCCAAATGGACAACCTCAATCAACATGGTTCAGTCCTATTTGGCCACCTGTACCCCTGTCTGCTAGGCCAGAGGAAGAAGCCTAGCCCAGGTGCTCGGGTGCCTGCTCAGCTTTTCTTCTGGGCGGGTATTAAGGGTCTCAGTGTCTCCTCCAGAACTCTGTGCCCTTAGGAAACTTAAGGCAACAAAGCCACGGATGGTGGGGGCCTAGCTTGGCCCACACTGCCTGATCCTGTGACATTCATTGAAATGTAGCTTAAGAAATGGCAGGAGAAGGAAACAGTGCTGAGACACTGAGATGTGATATAAAGCATAATTGCAAACTATAGGCTTCTTTTATTCAACCTTCAGGGTGCCCTCTAAAATTCTGAATTTATCTGTAATATGCAATATCACACAAAAATCGCAACATCCACATTTCTGGGAGATGAGAAAATGAAAGGATGCTGGGCCCACTGGCCTACCCCTGCTGGGTCCCATCAGCAGATCACTGAGTGATGGCTGCCCTTGCTTATTGCGCCTCTGGAGAATCTGAACTCACTCCAGGACCTTAGCAGAGGGAAGTGAAGGCAGAAAGATCCTCACACTCGTCCCAGAAGATCTGAAAACAAAAGGGGATATGATGAGGCCACTCTAAGATCAGTAAGTGGGTGTCAAGGGACTCAAAGAGGTGGTGGAATTGGAAACTGCAAGTAGAGGCTGGGAACATGAGGACACATCCTCCATGGCTGGGAACTTGGAGGGATGGATCCCCAAGGAGAACATGCTGCTGTGAGAGACACTATCTACAACAAGAAGATGGGGAGGGTTCCCCTGGCTTCTTCCCACCCCTAGTCCCTAGCTGTACCTGCTATTGACTAGACACAGCTGTCAGCCAGCTGCTAAAGAAGCACAAGAAAGTAGTTCCCAGGGGTCTGTGCATCTCAAGAAACAGGAAGAATGGGCCTGAGAGGCAGCAGGCAAGTGGCCAGCTACTCTTCTGCAGACATAGGTGCATCTTATTCCCTCAGCCCCCAGGATTCATCACATTAGCTTCCAGAGCTTACAGTCAGGCTCGTATGGCACTTGTGCTGTTGACAAGGGGACTCAGCAGCCAAGCACGGGACGCCTTATGCAAGGTGTTGTTTCTGGGGAGCACAAAGCCTGTGCAAGTAGCAGGTGTGTATGAGCACAGAGGAATGAGGCTGCAGGTACGGATCTTCACAGACGCATGACCTGTAATCCATTTACAGCTGCCTTGGGACCAGAGCCACCCCTGACTCCTGTGGCTCCCCAGGCTGGCTGTTCTTGCTTCTCTGGGCCCTGCCTAGATGACCTCCTTCCATGAGGCCCCACGAGTAAGGTTCCGTTTTGGTGGGAGGGTTTGTTTGCTTGTTTGTTTGTGCTTGTACCGGGTACTGAACCAGGATCCTTTGCACTGAGCTATAAATTTCTAGTGTTTTTTTTATTTCTTATTAGAAGACAGGGTCGGGGTCTATGACATAGCTCAGTGGTCTAAAGGGCCTGCTTAGGCAAGCTTAGGCAACCGCAGGGACTGCAGTTCAATCACCGGCATCACATGGTGCACTGGCTCCACCCCTAGGGCAGGCTGAGCCGGCCATAACATAAATAAATAAATAAATAAATAAATAAATAAATAAAGTTAGAAGACAGGGTCTTGATAAATTACCTAGGCTGGCCTCAAACTTGCCACCTTCCTGCCTCTGCCTCCCAGAGTGCCGAGACTATACGTATCCACTGCCATCCTTGGCTGAGGCTCTTCCACCCAATAGAACCCACGTGAACCAAGAAGCTTGTACTATACAGGGCTTTCTCCAACTTTAAGCCGTCTTCTTGCTTATCTGAGATTGTGCGAGCCTCAGACATGGGCAAACCATTATCCCCATTTTCTGGATGCGAACATTGAGACCAGAAAAAGTCCAGAAGCTTCTCCAAGGTCATACAGTGAGTTGCTGACCCAACCAGCACTAGCACCCGAGGACTGACTCTTTGAGTTTCAGCTCCTCTCAACCTTCACCTTTCTGTCACCAACATTCCCCTCCCAGAGGCTCAACTTTCCCTTCTGCCTCTGGAGCTAAGCTACGCTGAGTTTGTCAAAATGATTCAGGTTTGGTTAAAAATGAGGAACTTGTGCCCTGAGCCACCCAATAGGAAGAGAAAGTAAGGAGAAGAGAAGCCATCCCTAGAGACAGAAGCAGGCAGAAAACATCTCTGGGAGTTTCTGCACTGTATTGATAATGAAAATCACTGACACTTTCCTGGATGTTCTCGGCACCAGACACTGTTCAGAAAGCTTTACGTGAAATCATGTGTTCCACCCTCCAGTAACACCATGAAGGGAGATGGAGGGTGGAGCCTGTGGCACAGCACAGAGAGGTACTGGAGCAAACTCTACACCACACAGTAAGCTGCAGGGCTGGGATGCGAGGCCACAGTCCTGCCTTCAGGCCTTTGCATGTAACATGTACTCACTCTTTTCATCCTCCCCCTGTGCTGTGACAGGGATGCCACTGGGACCTACATCATAAAACAGAGAGGAAAGGCGATATGCCCAAGGTGTGGGACTTGTTTCCAGTAAGCTGACAGGTGTAATCCAGATGAGCCCTGACCACAGAAGGGGAAAAGAGGCCACCCACCCTGACCACAGCTACCACTGACGGTCAGTTCGAGGTGTACGGCTGCTGCTCTAAGTGCTTCATAAGTGTCCAAGCATGGATGCCTGAACCCTATGACAGAAGTAAGCTAGAACCTCAATGCGCAGAGGAGGAGGGTAGAGGGTTCATCGAAGATTTCACAGGTCAGCTGTGCCACGTGGCTTGAGTCCTTGGGCTTCTCCACCTTATCCTTTGGCCTGAAGTTCACTGAACACTAGCATGTGTCATGGAGGCTGGGGAAGCAGATCTGGAGACACACTGACCTCTGCTCTGGCCAGCACAGGAGAAATAACTGAGCCCCCGGATGCAGACAGGGGTCAGGCAGCGGCTGAGGACTGGGAACGAGAGGACTCCCAAGGCAGCCGTGTGCCTGTGCAGTCAGATGGACGTTCACTCAACAAGGAAACCCCAGGGTGCTCCATTAAAGATGTGATTGAAAGAGAGCGCCTCTCTCTGCAGAGGTGGTTAGGCTGTCAGAAGACCTGGTGACCAGCTCTCTGTGTGAGCCAGGCCAGCGGCTCATGGGCGAGAATGTGAAGAAGAGAGGAGGGACCCACTCAAAAGAAAAGGCAACCAGCCAGGGACAGTGGAGGAGGGGACACAGGGCGATTGAGAGCGAAGGAGTGGGACGGAAGTATGGCACCAAGTGCAAAAAACCTTAAAGGAGACCAAGCAATTTGGGGCAAGTTCATTCTCATCTCTGCCTCCCCCAGCCCCTTTGGCCTGCTCTCTCCAAATTGGTGATGAAATGGTCCTATAAATAACAAATGGAATCAGACCTGCTCTTCCAGAAAGTGATTTAAAGGAATAATTAAACAATTGTTCTTTTGAGCACTTGCCAAGTAACATGACTCTGGCACCTTTCTTTCCATGATGGGGCTGCCAAGGTGGTAGGGAAGGGAGGGCGCAGGTCATAGGCCTGCTGCTTGGGGTTACCTCTCTGCTCTCTCTCTCTCTCTCTCTCTCTCTCTCTCTCTCTCCTTTCATTCCCATTTCTAACCATTCCAGCTCTGCAGACTACCTAGGCATGTGCCTCTAGAAAAGCCGAGAGACCTAGAGGCAAGCTCCAGCCTCCCTGTCCACCTGAGAGCCCAGCCACCAGCCACCATGAAGACAGGACACCCCACTCTGAGTCTCCCGCAAGGTCTGCAGCCCTGGGATACTATTTTAGGGCAAAGGTCCCTACTGTCCTCCTGGCTTCTATGGAAAGCCAGGTCCCACCTGCTTACAACCCCACCTGAAAGCTGGGGATGTGGAATGAGGCTTCCAAAGCCAGATGGGTTTCATAGGAAGCAAGGGGAGAAAAGGACTTGTCCTTCCAGGGAAAGAGCAAGTTCGTTTCAGCTTTGTTCCATAGATCTGGCTCCTGGAAGCTCCAGGTTCGAACCCAAGCTAGACCAGGCAGCCTCAGTATGTGTGCATCCCAGCTAGCAACTGCGCTTCCTGCAGCTGCGCTTCCTGCTCCTTCAGAGCCAGTGCTGCTTTGACTTCTTGTGTGTTCCTGTTTCCTACTTGCATGGGACTTCCTCCTCCCTCCTTCTTTCTTCTGTCTCCCTTCCTTGTAAACATCTGCTGCGCAGCTAGTCTGTGCCAACTCCCAGGGACGAAGCCTGGAACTAGACAGACCAAGCCCTGGCCTCACAGGTGGCTTACCCTCAGCAGAGAGACAAGAATGAGCAGACAAGTGCACCAGCCAAGGGCTCTAAGCGGTGCCAGGTGGAGAAGTCCAAGGGCCCCAGAGTGAGGCAGCATTGGATGAAGTGGGCACAAGGGGGCACTAGGTAGGATAGTCAGGGACAGCGCCACAGAGGGATCCAAGAGCAGGCAGAACAGCTCAGGAGCGGGGACAGGATCAGTGGATATGGCCAAACCAGAGTGAGCACGGGGCTGGATGCATTTTGGAGGCATAATGGGCAGGACTTGCTACAAGATAGTGCATCATCCCTAACCCCTGTGAGTCCTGGAGGCATGCTACCTAACTGACCACCGGCGCATGGGCCCAGGAAGCCTTCACCACCTCCACTGTGGTGCAGCCTCCACCCCTGGAAAGGGAAGGCAGGCAGCCAGGCCAGCACCTTGCCCTCTTCCCGGAGCTCCCTGGTAGCCTCCTCACAGAGCATTTATCCTCGTCACCCCTGATCGGGTCCTCTCTGCAAAGTGTTATTACCCCCTTTTTGCACAAAGGAAAAACATATGCCTCGATTTCCATTGATCCATCCTGAATCAATGCTTTTAAAAAATCTCACGCACATTTGGCTTAAGAGCCCAAGCATGCATTTTATGTTTTGACACGGTGTCATCGATTGGAGGCCCGTGCATATGCCTCACCTGCCTGAGCCCCTGCCCACCCCAGCAGCTGGCCTGGTCACACCACGTCCTTAATGGCCCTGCCCCTGCCTGTACCCTCCATGCCTCCCCTGGGCCTCAGCACGGGGTCCTTTCTTGGGTTTTTTGAAAGAATCGATAAGGTGCCGAGGCCTCCAGCTGCTGTCTGTCACTCACACTCCGCCATTCCATAAATTATGTATCTGCCTCTTTCCATCTCTCCCCCTCTCACTTTCTGGTTCTAATTTCTGTTGTGTTTGTTGATGGCTCCTCGATGGATGACTTTTCTCCATCTCAGAGGCAGGGGTGTGGATGAACTTGAGTAGAGACATATGGGGCAGGTTGAGGAAGACGGACCAGGATGAGGGAGGAGTAAGAGGTTGCAGCTGCTGGCTGTCAGTGGCTGGAAGAGAGGGGGCTGCCCTGCTCCCTGTGACCCCAGGCCTTCCACGTATGGCAGAGGGCATCAGCATGCACCCTCTCAGCTAGGAACAAGGTAAGCCTTTTGGGAAGAAGGGAGACACTGAAAGGAACACCCAAGGTCATGGGCGGGTGGCCCTCCTAGCCAGGCCCTGGGGCTGGCAGCCAAGGTGTGAGGTCCAGGCTGGGGAGGTAAAGGCAGGAGGCAGAATGTGCATTGGTTTTCCAGGAGTGGCCTTCCTCACTGGGGGACCAGAACCTTGCCCCCAGCCATGATGTATTGAAAGAGCAATAGACTATTAGGAGGCTCAGGGTCTGTCCTTCATTTATCATCTAACTTGAGGCAAGTCTGTCCTTTTCTGGTGATGTGTAAATAGAACACTGAAGTAGCTGATACTATCAAATATTAAAGTAGCTGATATGCCAAGTATAGCCCCTACCAAATATTGAATACTATGTCTCCTTTGTCTCCGTGAGAACTGTTATGGTTTATGTCTAGTTGTCCCCCCAAAGCCTCATGCAATCATGGGGTGGGGACTTCTAGAGTTTCAGATGTGACTCATGATCCACTAGGATTATATGTTTTAGTACTGATGGGATTATGGGTCTGAGTCCTTCTGGGATTATGGGTGTGGCCTAAGGCAGATAGTCTGAGGTGGAGAGCCTGAATGCAATATAAAGAGAGACAGAGAGACAGACTCTCTCTGTTGCTCTCTGTTGCCCTGGTTGGTTGGTTGCCTCTGTCACCATTTTGTTCCTGTTTCACCACTATGAACTGCTGGCCTCTGCATTGTGTCTCTCTGCCTTGGAGCCAGCCGAGTATGAACTGAAGCCTCCAGTAACTGTGGCTAAATAAACCTTTCCTTCCTTCATTTTGGGTGTCAGGTCTTTGTCCCAGCAACAAGAGAAGAGGAACTAAGACAAGTACAATCCTGATTTGCAGATGAGGAAACTGGAACCAGAGAAATCAATCAGTTCCCCCAAGGTCATAAGGCTAGAGGAGGGGGAGATCTGAACCCCCAGGCTGTCTGCCTCTGAAGGCTGTGCCTGTAGACACTCTGTCCTCTCCCTCTTCATGGTCCCCCAGACCCTGTCTGCTCTCTGACTCTCTGTCCTAAAGGCGTCCTCCTTCCACTCACGCCCTCCCTGCCAGTGCTCTTCTCTCCTCTGTCGCTGCCCCAGGCCTTCTTTCAGGGTAGTCACCAGCCAGCTCCAGACAAGCATCTCTCCCCTACACCTTCTCTCCACTACTCCCAGTTTCTGTTACTACCACGCCTTCTCTCTGTGGACATCACGATGGTGGTCAACAAAGCCATACACTTGTACTGGCCACATATATTTTTGTAGTGGAAACAGAAAAAATTAGAGCCAGAAGTCTAAGTAATAATCAGTCTTGCAATATGCTCTAGCACCAACCCTTTCCATCAGCTAGTGTCCTTATAATCAGTGTCCTCATCTGTAAAATGGGTATAAAGTAAAGAATGTTTTACATATGTCATGATGAAGCTGGAAGAAAAGGGAGAACTGGATCAGTTTTCAAGACCAGAATAGATGATGAATGAGGAAATATTTTGAAGTGCTAAATGTTAATGAAACATTGGTGCTAACATAAACAATGTTGTATTCTGAACCCAGGAATGACTCTGACAGCAGTGGGCAGATGCTTCAAGTGATATTGCAGAGACACCAAGTGGGCTGTCCACTTTGCAGCTAAGGTGACTTCTGCTTACTGATTCTGGGGTTCCACTCAGGGATGAGACATTGCTTAGGGAAATCAACAACATTGTCAGATTGAAAATAACACAGTCTTCCCTGTCCCTGTGTCAGTGATGTGAGTGAACTCTTTTGACACCAAGACTGGCACTTGAAAAGAGCCCTCTAACCAACTGAAGGGGTGGTCTCAGAGCTGGGAATGCATGTCCATGTCTCCCCCAGAGGAAAATCCCCAGTCCTGAGCCAAAAACCATGCAGGAGGACCCATCTGTTCAGTGTTCACTCCCATGTTCATGCCTTTCATAGATAAGTTAACTTCTGTAAGGTGCTCGGTACAGTGCCTGGCACATAGTAGGTGCTGTGTAGCTGCATGTGCTTGTCATTCTCTCCTGCATTCCCTCTCATAAACCTAGGATGCACAGCTCCAAGGGGTGCCATGCACCTGCATGCAAGGGCCCTGTTCATTTCCTCTTTGTGCCAGGTCCTTCAAGCTTCACAGATAAGTGACAGTTTGTCTGGTCTTGAAAAATCTTGCAGTCTGGTAGGAAAGGGGAAGATACCTTTAAACATCAATAGTTACAGCAGGACCTGGAACAGGAAATGGTTTCTGCTGAAAAGAGATGAGCAGGAATAGAACAATATGGGTCAAAGAGGGATTGGGTTTATTACCTGCTAAGCTCTAAAGCCAATGAACTACGCAAGCAACAGAGGCAGGAGGTCTCAGGAGGCTGCCCCACCTACAGGGGGCAGCAGCCACCCATCCCCAGACCATGGTTTGGAAAGGAGGATTGGGATGGCTAGTAATGACTTTGTAAGAGAAACTGGGGATTTTTTTTAAAGTACATGATTTTTAAAAAATAATACAGGCAAAGTAGAGAGGAGAGACCAGACAGAAAGAGAGGAGAGGAAAGAAGAAGGGGAAGGGAGGCAACATCTGATTACCAAAGTACGTCTGTGCTCTATTCTATGTGACTAATGTATGCTGATTTGAAAAACAAAACAACAACAAAGAAGCAGACAAAAATACAGTGCAGGTCAGTTAAAGTGGCCACGCCAGTACTGCTTTGGCTTGAGCTGGTTTGCAAAAGAGAGCAACCCCTGCCCAGGGAAGGCTTCACATTTACCCTGACTTTGAAGGTCTGGTAAGACTCGAGGATAGAGATGATAAGGCAGGTGGTCAGGCAGCAGGACTGGTGACAATAGGCCCAGGAGCGAGGCTTTTCCAAAGCCCAGGCTGTGGGATGACAGGAACCACAGTGAGAATCACATCTCTGGGATTCGGAAATCGTAGCCAGGGCCTCAGCTTTAGTTTGGAAGTGTATGTTGCAGATAAACTGCCAAGGACTTTAAATGCCAGCATAAAGAATTTGGGCTGGATTGTGCATGAATGTCTAAACACTGCCCCTTCTGGGAGAGTACTGTGGTCCATGCCCCGCTCACTAAACCTTCATGGGACAGTTAGTATCATCTCCCTTTCACAGAAAAGAAAACTGAGGTTTAGAGTGGAAACCACATGCCCAAGTTGGCCCAGCTGCTGCGTGGCTGAGCGCATACTCATCTCTGCCAACATGGATGGTCTTAGCCACAGTGTGGTACATGAAGAGAAAAACAAAGTCACGCACTTTAGAAAGGGTTTCACTGTCGTCGCTCCATATTTCTAAATTCTCTAACTCATTTGCTCCCTGCGCTCTGCTATGTTTTATTGACTTGAAGATCAGGTTTCTACACTTCTTGAGAGGTCTTACCCCTCCCCTTTTTAAACACAGCTGTCTTGGAGGGTGGGGAGGAGGAGTGTTCTAAACAGGACTTGTTTAACTAATTGCCAATTATCTCTGAATAGGGTATGGTTTCCAACAGCTGTAAGGGATTTTGGGTCCCATCCATCGCCTACTGTTGCTGGTACTTGGAGTGTGCTGAGGTATTCTTGGCCTCTCACTGCAGAGCTGAGCCAGGGTTCGCCTCTCCTTCATCCGCACAGGCTGCCTTGGCCCTTCTCTTGGGCTCACTGGCTGGCTCAGGAAGGCACCGTCTCTGGCTATAGCGTGATGGGCACAGACACTTCCTGCGTCAGTGCTAGAGCCCAGTCTCTATGTGGACAGAACAGTGCCTGTGGACTTTATGCCCATGCTGCCATGGCCTGTTTGCCTTACCATCTCCCCTGCATATGTGGAGGTTTCTTGCTCAAATATCGGAGACCAGCCTTTGCCTCCCACATTCCCAATTGAGCAAAAAGCTTAAAAGAAAATCTTCTAATAGGAGATGCCAGGAGACCCCTGTGCAATGGGTGATGTTAATTGTCCCTTCGGGCTCTGTCTGCTGGATTCCTGGGAATAGGCCGAGGGGCAAACCTTTGTAAATGTTAATCTCCTTATGCTTAAAATATCACACTGTCTTTGATGTTCTCAAACATGTTGACTCCTATCTTGGTGGAGGGTGTGTGGCCTAGACAGGCCGAGAGCTTGTTTTGTCTGTTGTCTTCTTCCAGGAGTCCTCAGTGATGGTTTGCTCACAACCAGCAGAAGCAGAAACAGGTCCCCTTCTGAAGCCAGGTTCAGGGAAATTGGCAAAGATACAGCAATCCTGTGCCACTCTGGGCTACTACATTCCCACCACTAACAACCAAACCTCACATGAGTTATTTTCTTCTCTAAAGCCCATTTGACACAAGCATATAATTATTCATTACTAACTTTTCCTGCCAAAATGGAAAGGAGAAAGATTTTTAAAAATCTTTTCATGTTTATACTGGTTAAGATAATGTTAGTTACTGCAACAAACAAAATCAAGATGTATAATTGCTCTAATAATATGGAAATTTATCTATTCCTATTGTCAAAGCCAACAAAGAGCCTCCTGATTAGAGATGGGGTTTTTTTGAATGGTGACTCAGGAAGCCAGAGCCATTCCATTTTGAGGGTCTTTATTCTGAAATACAAGACTGTAAGGTGGCTGTGGTCATCTAGCTAGCAATGGCAAGAGAAGCCGTAGTCATTTTATAAATGCTATTGTCTGGAGGAAACATCAATCACTTCCTCTCTTACTCCATTGACTACCTAACCAGTCCCAGGACTTCACCTAGCAGGGAGGCTGGGAACAGTAGTCCCTAGCTTGCATCCCACTGCCAGTTTCCATCATGGAAATGGGAGCGTGGTCTTCAGTACTCAGTGAGCCAGATCTTGTGCTATGAGAGGACAGTCCTGCTACAGGAAGAAGTAACTAAGAGTCAGAAGATGTGCAGTGGATGCCAGTTCTACTATGTCCCTTTGGGTGAGGAATTTGGTTTTCTCATCTGCAAAACCAAGATAAAGGAAAATAGAAAGAAACAATAAGATTAACTGTGATATATACTATTGAATGTTTTACTTGTCATTAATAACTAAGTTTGAAACTTATAGCATTGTAAGAAAAATATGCCATAGGGTTTTTGTTTTGTTTTGTTTTGTTTTCTGGACTGGAGTTCAAACTCACGACCTTGCACTTGCCAGGCAGGCACTTGTGCCATAGAGCTATCTCCCCAGCCACAATATGCCATAGTTGGCAATTGATATGGATTTAAAATTTCCCTATATAGTTACAATAAGAGGGAGCTGAATGTACTAGAAACATTGCTGTGACCTTCCCTGGGGTTTGCATCACTCCCATTGGCCCACTTGGCCTGTGGATATGGCAGGCCCAGCCATGAGTCTGAGATCCAGAGCTTAGAAGTGTCACATAATAATAATATGTTAATAATGATGATCACGTACAAGCTTCAGGAGTGATTTACATCTACTTTTCCACTTTCCAAAGAACCTAGTCATTTTCAAACCTCCACTCCAGATGTAGAACCCTGTGCATTGCTTTAATTAAGAAATCAGCTCTATAAGTTGCTTATTAACAACTAAAGCTGATGTTCAGAATAATTTTAGTGATCAGTGTTTTGTCTTGGCAGAGCGTTATGTTCTTGGTACCAAGCCACAAACTTCAGAAACTTGCTAATTTTCATAAGATAATGAGAATTTCTAAAGACAGTTTCAGTCCAGAACTCAGAGCCTCATGTGTCCAGCAATATGATTAGAGTTTTGGCCTGCTGAGGCCTGTGCTGGGGAGGATATATGACTGACAGCTTTGATTGATTGGCACTGGTAAGGATGCCAGGGGCATGATGTTGTCCAGGCAGGCTGGTTATCCCCTGCCAATGTCCACTCGCATATTGCTGGGAAGAGAGGAGATGAGCAATCACAGAAGACTTTTAATGATCTGTTGACAGACATAAGAAATAGATTCACAGGACTGCTCAGCACAGCAAGTCAGCTGAGAGAGAGAGAGAGAGAGAGAGAGAGAGAGAACACAGGAGGAGAGAAAGAACAAGAGAGAGGAAGAGAAGGAAAATAAGAATTGCAAGTAGATATCACTAAGAATCTGCTGAGATTTGATACTGTAACAAATGATCTGATATCTCAATGGCTTAAAGCAACAAAGGTTTATTTCCTGCTCACGGGTGCATCTCCATCAAAGGTCAGCAGAGGTCTCCACTCCACGTTGTCCTCAATCTAGGACCCAGGCTGAGGGCGTCTTCACCATCTGAAACATGATTGTGGGAAGGAAAGAGAGACAAGTGAATCATGCACTGAGTTTTGTTTTGTTTTGTTTAAAGTGATAACTATGGCTTCTGCTGCTGGAAAAGAAAGTCACGGGTCATGCCTTACTCAGGAAAGGCCAAGTTCAATCTTATCACATGTCCAGGAAGAGAAGAAAATAGGCTTTCTGAGCAGCCATAATATCTATCCCAGGATTCTGATTTTGGAAGAGATATGTTCTATTTCGGCCTCTTGAGTTGTAAATAATAGAAGGCAAAACTCAAACTACTCAACCACCTGGAATATTGACTCACTAAACCGAAGTCAAATAGTAGGTCCAACTGTCTTCAGGCAAAGCTTGAAATAAAGAGTCAAATCGTCTAAAATTTAGTCTTTTTCCATCTTCCAGCTCTGTTCTCCTCCACTAAAACTTTATCTTCAGGTTTCACGTTCCTCAAGGTTCAAATTCAATGTGAAACAAAGCCTTCCCTTCTCATCAATTTGAATCAAAATCGTAGACCTCAGTCTCACTGGGTCAAATTGGGGTGTATGGACATTCCTGAGCCAATATCTGTGCTCATGCTGTGAAATATTGATCATGCCTAAGTCGTGGTCCTGGGCCTGGACTCAGCATTGAGGTAACTTTGTCAGAAGTGTGTAAACTCCCAGGTGGTTCCAGGAACATTCAGGATGCTAAAATGAAATCTATACAGCCAATACAAGACAAAACTAACAAGCACCAACCAAGTAAAATAACACACATCTGCTGTAGGGCAGAGATGCGACAGTCCAGAGCTTCTCCAAATGCTGCCTTGTGGCCTCCTCAGGAGTTGCCTATGAGACCCGAGTGAGGCCTCCAGCGTCTCATCGCCCTCCCTGCGAGACCAGATGTGCTTCCCTTGTCACACATGTTGGGATTCAACACGAGATTTCTTAGGAACAATAACAAAGGAAAAAAAAATCAGGGTCTCTCACTTTCAAAAAACAATCAAAAACATTAAAACCACTGTTCTCTGATTCTACCTCACTTTACAAAAGGAGACCAAGGTTCAGAAACTGGCAGGCTTCTCCTTGTATCTCCCTGGCCAGAGAGCTGTTCACACAGCCACCTTGCTGCAAGGAAAGTGAGGAAAGCAAGCAGCTTGCAAAAGAGAACTGAACTCTCACAACCAGCTCAAATATGAATGGTTCACTTCATAGGGCTAGGAACGTGCTTAGTGCCAGACAAAACTGGCGTCCTCTTAGGAAAAAAGAAGGAAGGCAATGGCTCCTTTGGTGACAGGAGGCTGGGCTCATCAAAAATCCCTTAAGACTAGGTTTTGGCCAAACCCTCTGATTATTCCCCTACCCCCACCCCAGCCCTATACAATTCACCTTTGATCCAACAACCCTCTGAGGACACTAACTTTTAAGGTGTCCCTTTGGGATGAACTCAACATTACAGCTGTCCCATTTTTGGGATGGGAGAATTGATTCTCGGAGGAGAATTACGTAGGTAAAATTGCACAACTAGTAAAGGGTAGAAAGAGGTTTTAACTTCTGTACAGAGGACAGAACGCTGAGGAGCTTTATGTGCAGATCTCTGTATGCCCTATGCGGAAGGCACAGCACGTGCCTAGGAAGGAAGGCAGGGTATGGACAAGGCAAACCATTTCGCAGAATGGCAGCACCAATTCCGATGGAGCACCATACCCAGAAGTGTACAGTGTCCTTTTGGGAGTGCCAGAGAGGGCGGTTAAATACTTTAGGCAACTGCATTATGGTGTGATGCATGTAGGTTGTCCTCAGCATGGAAAGCCAACTTCTGGGAGCAAGACTAGCGCTGGCAGGCCATGGGGAAGCTAAAGGATAGCAGTGGGCTGGGCTACTGTGGGAACAGAGAGGAGTGGAGATTAAAACAAAACAAAACAAAAAATGGAAGACATTGGATCAGTCAGACTTAAAAACCATGTTTGATCGTTCAGAGAACCTGACAAGCTGGCTCACTCTCATGTTTCTGGATGGCAGTGTCATTAGCTAAGAGGGTCAGGTAGAGAGGGTCATGGAGAAGAAAGAACCCAGGCAGCCTGACTCTGAGCAATACTCTCCACCACGTATATGCTGGGTCCTTTTGGTTATTCCACAGGCAAATATGAGACCTCAGTACAGGGTTGGAACGCTCAGGAGAGGGCAGCCCACTAATTGGGGTAGGTGCACAGGAAGTCAGCCTGCATCCAGTTCTGCCCCACACCTGAGTGCCTAGGCAGGTGAGAGCTGCCTTCTGGGAGTAGCACATGGCCTCCTTCTTACCTGCCTCCAGCCCCTCAGGGCCTCGACTTCCAACCCAAGGTGAGACACCTGGGCCTCAGGTGCACCTCAGCACTGATTTCAGGGGCCCTCGTTAGATGTGGCAGAACAATGGCATATGGTCCCTTACTTTCTTGGCCTCAGAGCAGCACCTTGATGTCTCCAGCCCATGACCTGGAAGCTAAAGCCTTGTGTCTGGCTTAGAAAGCTGCAAAGATAGTGAGGGAAACATAGAAGAAACTTAGCTTCAACTTGGGTAGGGCAATAAATGCCCCCAGACAGTTAAATCAAATAGTTTTGAAAAAGAGGGGCTGGGGACTGGGGGTTGAGGAGATAGCTCCTGGTCTAAGCACCTGCTGGCAAGCATAAGGACCTGAGTTCAGTCCCCAGTACTTCATGCTGTGTTGGCTCTCGAACCCTGGGAACACCATGCCAGGGTGGTGCATGACTGTAATCCCAGCGCTGGGGAGGCTGAGACAGGAGGATCACTAAGAATCCGAACACCATAGCAAGACCATGTATCAAAAGAATAAATTTTTTAAAAAAGAAAAGAAAACCAACAAGTTGACTGGGGTATAGCTCAGTAGTAAAACACTTGCCTGGAACATGTCAGACACTGGATTCCATCTCCAGCATTGATGAAAACATAAGCACAAACAAAACAAAACAAAAGTGCCTACTGCAAGTAGCCCTCTTGGAATGAGCATCCTGGCACTGGCTCGAGAATGTGGGCTAGTCCCTGCATTTTCACTGGGACACACATGTGCAAAGATCAGCACAGACAGCCCTGAGCTTAGAGTGTGTGCTCTGGGGAGTATCTCGTCTGCTATCTTCCCCGGGGGTGGGCACTCAGCACTCGACCAGCGCATGCACCTGGCTGTGTAGGTGGTTCCTGAACGCTTGCGTTCCAGGGCGCTCTGTGGACGTGCTTGCACTCGTCCCCAAGACTAGCTGGAGGACACAGATAGTATCGCCTTTACTGTTGGGTACCGAGGTTCTGAGAGGCTGAGCTACTCGCCCACGGTTGCACAGCTGCTGTGTGGCACAGTTTATGCACAAGGCCGCCTGTTCTCAGCAGCTGCTCCAAGTGGAGAGGAAGCCACACTGGCTGCAGCCTTTGGGAGGGGCTCTCCCCGGTCTCTGCAACGTGGTGAATATATACAATGGCTGGGGCAGGGGAGTCAGGCTGGAGAAAGGGCTCAGGAGGTGACTCTTCAGCCAGCCTGACCCCAGCAGGAGTTACCTTGAGGAAGAAGCTAGATAGGAATAGGGACTTAGATGGATACAGGACTCTGAATGCAAAGGAATTGAGACTCTGTTTTTTGGAGTATAGGTTAGATTTTATGCACTGCAACCTTTTATAACTCCAGTATCTCCTGGCTAGTAAGCATACAGAGATGGAAAGGTGGAGGGAGAACCTGCACACAGACCTATTAGGAAGGTGACATCTCAGTCCAGGGCGAGAGGCTCAGATTGGAAGGTACAGAGGAAGAGTGTGCCCTGTGGGGCAGAGTTGTGTGAGATACCTGCTCCATTATCCCCTCATCTTACCCAACTGGGGATAATTGCTTCCCTTCCAGAGTGAGACAGAAGTTCAAGCTTAGCAAGTAGCAGGAACCGTGTTTGACTCTTAGTCAATCTGAGCCACACAAAGCCAGAAAACAACAATGACTACTGATAGCAAAATAATTGCTTAGATAACATGTTAACTTTTGCAATCTACAATTAGCAGCTTTCAGCAAAGGAACTGGTGCTGGTATTCTCAACTATCGTTTATTTAACCCCAGAGGCAAAGACTTGGATCGTACGCCTTAGAAATGTCAGAATTTGAAACAAATTCAATTTCTTTCAAGACGTTACGAATTGTCATTTCCTCTTGCTATGAAGATCACTCATTATAAATAGAGAGCTAGATGGACAGATAGTAAATCATAAAGCCTACACATATTGCTCCTGTTTGAAGTACTCAATGCTATTTAAAAAAAAGAAAGAAAGAAAGAAAAGAAAAACCAGTTCTCCTGCCACAAGTCCCTGCTTGTGTGACAGAAGTCCATGGTGTCACCTCTAGGAATTTTCATTATTCAGCTCTTTGTGGAATGAGTGATTGATGTAATTAAAGTTATTGGTAAAGAAAGACTCAGTTACCAAGGGACAGATGAGTCAGCAGGACGTTTAAGTAATGAAATAATGTTCCGAGGAGTGATTCTTAAAATAAGCTTTACTCTTTTTTTTTTTAAACTCAAAACATCTTAAACATTATAGGTCAGCAAAAGATGGGAAGTTGTTAAGAACAGGAAAAACACACTATCCAGTTTCAGAAATTCTCAGATGAAGTCATTTTCAATCCTCTAAAACAACATTTATTGGATTATCATGGCCGGAGCACACCCTTAACTGAGAGTTCTCCGTGTGCTTTCTTAGGGCTTTGTGCACATGGTCCATTTGCCCTCTGAGATCCAAGCTGCCATTATCACTGTTTTAAGATGAGGATACGGAAGTTCAGAGAGGTGAAGCAGTTACCCCGGGGCTGCATCACTAGCAATTACAGACAAGGCAGGAATCCAGGGAAGCAGTCTCCTGGGTCCTCTACTCTAGGTCCTGAGCCCTACTGTTCAGACTTCTTGGTATTTAACCTGGGTCACTAATACACCCCCTATAAGCAGAAGGTGGTCAAGTTTAAACCCCTGACTATACTCTTGAGCTCTTCTAAACTCATAGACAAATTCTCTGAGGAGGTTCAAGCATGCTGGCTAAGAACTCATTGGCTTGTTTTCATTTCCGTCATCATTTTCTGACTACCAGGACCAATCTGTAAGCTTCACAATGATGGTACAGAGATGAATGGTGGGGGCAGGGCCCCAGAGAGCAAGGCGTAGTTCATGCCATGGAAGACAAAGGTTGAGACTAGAGGCATAAAGGGGAAGGAATTGACAGAGATCCCTCAGAAGGGCCTGGGGGAGGACTTGGGGGCAAATGCATGTGAGGTATTGGGGGAAAAAAGCATAGACAGGAAGTTTCTAAAGTCTAGGACACTGAGTCGGGGACAGAAGGAAAATCGGATCTGAAGATAGAGCAGTTGGGAGTACTGAGCTATGACCAGCTTGGGACATTTGGGACTGCATGAGATACATCATAGGTAGGTGAATGTGTGGCTCAGAGTGAGAGTGGGAGCTGGCCAGATGCAGCCTCAGAGGGGCACAGCCACCAGCTGGGAGGATAGGGAAGCACCTCTTGCCTATGCATGAAGAAAGGAGAAGGTACTAATTTTGAACAACAATGCAATTGGGAACACAACAGCCCTCCACTTCTTAACAATAGACAGCTGTATGGGTCACTGCAGTTGACTGAGAGGATGAGGGGAGTGGGATAGGCAGCTCCCACCTGAGAGTAGCTAAAGAAAGAGGACCTGGGGCACCCTGGGCAGAAGCCTCTCTGAAAGAGATGCCGTCGACCTGTCAAAGCCCAGAACCACCAACTCTCTGCTGCATGTAACCTTTGCTGAGAGCAGGGGGTTCCAGTTCCTCTTGTCCCTTGCAAAAGGACATGGGGATTCCTATGCCCACAGAGTGAGCACAGACTGGAAAAGGGAGCCAGGGGTGATCTAAAGCTCTCATTTGAGTCCTGCCTCCCCAGAACCACAGCTGAGATAGATTTGAGGGAAGGCACTAATCAAAAGACAGCTCCAGGGTCAACCAGACAGCTTAGACAGATCCAGGGACTGGGATTCAATCCCAGGCCTGCTGTGCCAGCCCTGCCCCAGGGGTGTGCTGAGATGGTGCTTATGACTGGATGTGGTGGCACATGCCTGTAATCCTAGCACTTGGGAAGCTGAAAACAGGAGGATCACTATGGGTCGAATCTGTGTAGTGAGACTCTGTAAACCCTGTACCAAAATACATTAAAAAAAAAAAGGACAGCTCCTAGAGTAACCAGTATGTGGGCGCAGGTGGGGATCAGGGTAGGGAAGAGAGGCAACTGGCCCCTGGCCCCTGGCCCCTGGTCCCTGGCTCTGTATCACCAATCAACTATGAGACCATAAATTAACCTCCTCAATTGTCAGTATCTGCATCAGCAAACAGGAGCAGGGGCTTATCCCCAAAATGTGATAAGAACATGTCTGCAGCCTAGGTCCGTTGTATACACTTCTGCTCCCACCTACTTGGGAGCCTGAGGCAGGAGGATCACTTCAGTGCATGAGATATAGACCAGCCTGGGCCAGGCCATGTAGAGAGACCTCCATATCAAAGCAAACAAAAGGCAGAAGAGAAAACACCAAAAGGCCTGGCAGGTGTAACTCAGTGACAACATGCTTGCCTAGAAGGCACAAGACCCTAAGTTTGATCTGGCACTACAAAACAAACAAACACACTCGGGACTACATGAGATGATTATAGGTAGACATGAATGGATATTCCTATGGATAAGCAAATTATCTTAAGAGCAACTTATAAAACAGAAAGATAAGGCCGAGGGAATAATCAGAGATCCTGAGAGATACCATCTACCTTTGGAGTCCGAAGAGCCACAAAGTTCATTGAATTAATTATTTTTTACAACTGTCTCTTATTTCTGTCACAGAAACAGTGTAAACACTCCTTTGAAAATCAGTAAATGGTAATGAAAGTTGAAATAAATTATTCTATGAACATTAGTTCCAATAAGCAGAGGCTGTGACAAAGACCTGGAGGCTGAGTAGATTCAGAGGAGCACCGAGAAAAGGAAGGGTCAGTGCTTTGCAGTCTTGGACTGTAGATCCTTCTTAGAGGATATTCCTGCATGCACTGGGATCTGTCAGACTTGGCCAGATTGAAGGAGAAAATGGAAAAGAAAAAATCTGGACAGAAAAACAGCTCCAACAACCATATAAATCAGGCCAATGATTTTTCTGTCATACTGTTCATGAGAGCAAAGAGGTAATGTTGACTCCAAGTGAACCCTTTTCCCCAAGTTGCCACTAATCTACTTGTTTATGTGATGAAGGGAAGTCGGTCCTCTGTATCAGGGAAAGTCTTTGTACATACAAGTACTTAGGAAAAAGGGCCACTTATTACTACCAGGTCTGGATTTAGATACTGGGTACAAATAGAGAATGAACAAAACAAACAAGCAAGCAGGCAAACAAACAAACAACAACAACAAACACTTATGTTTTGGATCTAAAAATAAGTCTCAGAAACAACTATGTGGTGAATCTGATGTCAAATCATGTTAGCTTGGATGATGTTTGAAACATTCTGGAACAGTGAGGACGTTTGAAATCTGGACTCACAAATTTCTCACTCTGCTTGAAAGATGTTGAGATGCTGTTCCGAAGGGCCTCTAGGTTCCCTTGGGGACAAAGCCACTGATAGTTTACAGAAAAAAAAAAAAAAAATCCCCAAGCTGACAACCATATTTATAATACAAAAAGTGAAGAAAAAAAATTGAGAAAAGGAGCTCAAGCTGAGACATCAAAAAAGGAAACTCAACATAAATGTATGAAAGAAGCATGGTTTAGGACATTTTCCCCAACTCAGATCTTTGATAGGCTTTGCTCTATAAAATGATGGACAAAGGGACATTAACTTTTGCTTACATTGTGTGAGGTAATTGCGGGAAGTCATTTCCGCCAGGAGAAATGAGTAAATCCTTTCAGAAAGCAATTATGTAAGGAAGAAAACATTGCCTGGCAGGGAAGCAGTTCCCGTGCCTCTTGTTGCTGCATCTCAGAGAGTGAAGGCACATCCCTAGCATTTCCCTCTCCTGTACTTCACAGAGAGGAGGCAGCCATCCTCCAGCAGTGTTTGAGGAGGGCTAAGATGCTTCCCAGCCCAGCCTAAAAATATCTCCCTTGACAACCTGTCACAGTGTCTGAGATTCCACCATTATAAATTCATTCCTCTCTGTTAAGGCATTTTGTTTCCCAGAGTTCTCTGTTAAAAATACAGATATCTGGAAGAACTTCGCTTGGATGAGGCAAGGGAAATCTCAGGCTCAGGAGTTGGGAGACCTGAGTTTGGGATTCAGTTCTGCCCATGAATTCACTGTGCAAACTTGGACAAGTCATTTTCACTTCCTGAATCTCAGTTTTCCCACTGGAGGACAGGGACCAGAATAAAAAGGGAAGACATAGCCAGAGAAGGCTAAGAGTGGTGATTCCAGGAGAGAGGATCTGTTCACTTGAAAATTTCCCCTTAATCTGTGCTTTTCACCCTGGATATTGGGTAGGTACTTTGCCACTGGCTGCCTAGCACGTCCAGAGAGCAGACACTGTGGACCACTGGGCTTCAGGAGTGAAGCAAAATCATCTATTACCACCTCCTCCCTGAAGGGGGAAAAGAAAAACCTTGGTTAAGCAAAGGGTGGTAGCTGTACATCACTCTAATGCTGGCACTTGAGAAGTTGAAGCAGTAGGATCATTGCAAATTTGAGACCAGCCTGGGCTATACAATGAGGTCAAGACCATTCTAAACTACATAGCAAGACTCTATCAAGAAAGAAAGAAAGAAATCAAGCAAGCAAGCAAGCAAGCAAGAATGATCCCAGCTGCTCCCATAATGCTTGGCATCTCAACAAATTGCACTCCTACTCTCCCAGGTGCTCAGGCAGGAATTCTTGGGGGAATCCAGAGACTTGCTCCTTTACTCATCCTCAATGTGTATACCTGCAAAATATGTTCCAAGAGCCCCTGCCCTGACCTTAGGCAGTCATTTTTCCCCTGGATTCTCCATCGGTCTCCTAACTGGCTCCTGGTTCCACTCTTGGCTTCCCAGAATCTTAGCTCCTCACGTCTAGGGATGCCTTTAAGACATCAGTTAGATCCTATCACTCCTTCAAAGCCCTTCCCACTTCTCTTTCTCTCTCATTATAAGTCCAAAAGTTCTCACCAGTACCTAGAAGACTGCATATACATTGCCCTTGCTTTGCCTTGGCCTCTCCCACCTGCAGCTTCTCCGCTGCTCGGTCCCAACTGCCCCACAGGATCTTTTGCTTCTTTTTCCCTAGAATTTTCCTCTCCCAAATGTCTGCATTTCCTCACTTCTTCAGGTATCTGCTCAACTCAAATATACTCCCTTAGAACATGCTCCTTATCCAATTTAATTTAAAAACAAAAAAAAACTTCATCACCCAGACAGTGTGGTAAGTTATTAACACACTCAGTTGTTCAGTTACTCTCTTGCCTTCTAAAGCACAAGCGCAGGAGAAAGCAGAAATTTTGTTTTATTCATGTTATATCATCAGTGTCTTGACCAGGGCATGTGGCATATGATAGATGCTCAATTAACATTAGCTGAAGAAGGAAAGGCAAAAGGTTTTAAGTGGAGCCTAAAAAGGAGCTCAGTGTACGTGTTCCACTGGAGGTCAGTACTTAAGTCTTTCTTGCCTTCTACTCCAGTAAAGGCAGGATGAGGTTCAGAGGCAAAAGCACAGCCCACTGCTGAGAGGCCTGGGAGGGGCAGTGCGAGGAGCATAAGACAGGCAGGGAAAGTGTTACACCAGAGAAAACAATTCCAAGCTGACCACGTTGTCCATCTGCTGTAGTGTCTCGACTGAGACTGGCAGAATTCTTGACAGATTCCAAAAGACACGGATTCCTGAACTGACTTACACCTAGCCTGAAAAAAATGGATTTTGCTACCTAATGGAGCCACAATGCAGCTCCAAGCAGCTCCCCAAAATTGAGCCTTAAGTAGATGAGGGTCCCCATCTGCCTTTCCAGGCTGCTCCCACCCTCCTACAAGCCCCTAGGAGTGATGGCTTGGCCAAGAGAAATGAGGAGAGTGCCAAGGCATGCTCAGGCAGACTTCTCTTCCATCCTCTGCCTTTGCCCCACACCTGGGAAGGTGTTGCCTGTGAACTTGGATAGTGTGACTTAAACAATCGTGTTGATGGATACTCTTGTGCTACAGTTCACACAAATCCCCGGTGACACCTGCCCTTTGCACAGAGGTCACCAAGATGCAGGCTGCTTCCAGGACCTGTCCAAGCACTCAAAGTTGGTAGTGTGTAGAGGCAAGGCTGACCCTCCAAGGCCCAATCGTGCACCATGTGAACTAAAACGTCTTTGGACTATGGTCCGGGTTCACAGCTCCAGACTTTCCTCCGGCTTCCAAATCACCATGGAGTCCCAAAGGCCGACCACTGCCCAAGGGAGCTCCAGTCTGCCCCAGGTTTGAGCAGTCTGCCCATAGGGGGCGACAGTGTGGGGGCTAGAATCCCTTTCAGCATTTCTTCTGGAACCTGCGGACCGGGACGCCAGCAGGAGGGCTGGGCACTTGGGGAAACGTTTGCAGGAGCTGAAGCCCTAGAGGCCAAACTTCAGTTGTGTTGAGCGAGCTACAGGCCGCCGGGGCAGACGCGAGCTCAGAGTTCTTGTTTGATGAGCAGCGGCCAATAAATTCATTAATCATCATTTTATGCCTCATCAAACCCCCTCCAAGCCCCTCCATGGGAGTTTCACAAATTAGCCCCTGAAAAGACAGTAATTTCAGTTTAGCGAGGTAAGTGCTTTCTGATGGGCTCTGAGCACAGAGCTCTCTTGACAAGCCAATACATCAGCGCGTGGGGATGGGGCGCGGCGGGGACGTCCTGCCCAGCCCTGCCTCAAAGGACCAGCTGGCCTCAGTCTCACCTGGCCCAGTTCTCCCAGCCCTGCTGGGTCCAGCCTCGCTGCCCAGAACTCCCTTGTCCTGCAACCATGCTCCGCAGCCTGTCTTATCCGTCCTCTCTCTTGCTTACACTGACCTCTCCAGCTCTTTCAAACGGAGAAGCAACTTTTTAGGAAATCCGAAGAGCCAAAATTAGGGCACAAACTCCAAGTCCAATGCTGAGATTCTGAACTCGGTCCTCCCCAACCTCCTCCCCCGAAGAATCCGGAGGCAGCCCACTCTCCTAATATCTACATCACCCGAGTTCTGCTACTCTTGAAATTATTTAAGCCTTGTGTGTATTTGGAAGAAGAAGGGTTAATCTACAGAGTAGAGCTGATTCTGAAAGAAACTCAATCTCCAAAAGAAGGCGATTTGCGGACCAGGGAAGGGGTCCTTCCTCTTGAACGTGGCTCCCCTGGACCCTATTAGGAGGAGAAGCTGCTTGGTCTTCTTGGGATCTCTATTTTTCTTCCTGAAAAACACTCTTTGGGCTGAAAAGACCACACCTGGGAAGATGATACGATCTTTCTTCTTCTATTTCTTTCTTTCTTTTCTCCGTTTTCTTTCTTTCTTCTCCTCTTTTCTTTCTTTCTCTCTCTTTCTTTCTCTCTTTCTTTCTCTCTTTCTTTCTTTCTTTCTTTCTTTCTTTCTTTCTTTCTTTCTTTCTTTCTTTCTTTCTTTCTTTCTTTCTTTCTTTCTTTCTTTCTTTCTTTCTTTCTTTCTTTCTTTCATAGAATGGGCCCAGCTGGTGTTACCCAAGACGGACGTGCTGGGCAAGAAAGGAGGGAGACTGGCCGGCCAATCTGGAGAGAAATGGAACGAGGGTGGAGGCTTGCACAGGCTCTGCCAGCGCCGGGCCTCCTCACTTTCCCAGCCTGGCCGCACAGAAGGTCCCTCAGGAGCCCCACCCGGCGTGCAGAGCCGGAGCAAAGCAGGTCGACAAGGAGTCGCGGCCCACGCGGGGCCGCGGGCCAGCACCACTGCGGAGAGATGGAGCGCTGAGCGACTCGCGGCTGCTTCATTAGCTTCCCCTCCACGCGGCGCTACACGCCTCCGAAAATAAGTTAGCAAACGGGGAGCCGTTTATCTCTTTTATCTTGGGGCCTGATCCAATTAAATAAGTGCACATTTACATTTGCATCCATCAGGAGGGAGCGCTGAGAGCCTGGGGTTTGCTCCGAGCAAATAAAAGCAGATTTCACTGGGAAAGTGGCGTCTGGACGCGCTGGGCTCGTTCGGGAGCCCGAAGCAAGTGCTGCCTGGTAGGCGGTCATGGGGGACCCAAGACTGGGGACGTTGGCCGACAGATGGGGGTGTGCAGCGGAGCCGAGGAGTGGGCCAGCGCAGCCTAAGCTGCAGCCCTCCCCCTGGGGCGCTATCTTGTTAGGCCAAAGTCTGAGCCCCACTTAGTGGCTTAGTGCTGGGGCCCAAGTCGCATTTGTCTGCAAAACGAAAAGAAGACCTGATCTGGCCTGGTCTTAAAACGAGACCCACAGGGTGGGCTTAGGGATGGCCCCCAAGCTTTGAGTAGTTTGAAGGAAGGACAGGCCATAAGGTCTCAGTGAGGAGTGATTTGTCTCTTGTTTGGTGAAGGAATGGAGGGGATGCGAAGAGCCAGGTCTAATTGCCCCAGCGTCGCTGCGCCACACCGACTGAACCGAGCCCGCACGTCCCGTTAGCACTTCACGCGGGGTGGGCTGACTCCAGCGTTCCGTGCTTTACCAAGCTGGCCTGGTTGAAGGTGCTTTCGAAACAGGAGCGTTCTAAGCAATGGGAGGGTAGTTTTGCTTTATTTGTTTTCCCTTTTAAAAATAATGTCCACCCCCAAAGCCAAAAGCTGTTAAGACCAAAACGGTCTAGTGGGCTATGTGGCGTGGTAGCCCCTAGGGACATACCAAACCGCAAATTAAACGGGCTGCTCGCTGCCAGGATCAAGACTTCGGCAGGGCCAGCAGAGGCGAAGTGCGCGCACCTGGGTTGGAGCGGGAGACCACCCCCGACGCGCGCTGTCGGGGCTATGTTTGGCTAAAGACCCCTTCCGGGCCCCTGTCACCCACATATTTTTTCAGTTGCCTGCTGCCTGGCTTTTTATACGTGCAGAAGCAATCCACGGGGTTAGAGCTGTTGTAATCAAAGGCCCTGCTCTTCAAATCTTCATTGCTGAGTCCTGGGTACAAGGCTCTAAGCGACTCTGGTTGGTGAAGTAGCTTAAATTTGACCAGTTCAGAGTTAAGACCCTTGCTGCTGTGAGTGGGGTCCTGGGCTGGTTTCGCCTAAGTCGCCCCTCCCGGCGAACATCACGGCTCTGTGGGACCAGTAGGCGGCGCCTTTCCTAAACTGCGTCCTCGTCCGGCTCCCTGTTGGGAGCGCAGCCACATTCCTTTCGCTTTGAGCACATTGCTTCGCGCTGCTATGTGCCTCCACCCCAGTGCGCAGGTACTTGTGGGGGACGGGTGGACCGGGGGCCAATCTGGTGCGGAAACTGCACGCACGAATCTCCTTCCTCTCAACCTTCCAAGCCCCCGGAGCTGCGCGTGCATTTCTAAGTAGCCCGGAGGAGTACGCAAATCCTGAGGCTTCCCAGCAGGCTCTGCACTCGGAGTTGGGTAAAGACATGTTGGACACCAGTACGCGAAGCTGGGGAGCAGGAAGGTGACCGACCTCCTTTCACAGTCTCTGAACATGCCAGTGGGCGCCTTCGAGAATTTCCTGAGCCTTTCGCTCCTCACTCCCAAAACCCTGGAATTGATTCGGCCCGCACAAACTGGCCAGGGGGTAAGACTACCTGGAGAGACCCCATAAGGTCAACTCACTGCCCTGGATAGTAGGCACTGATTCAGCTCCTCCAAGCCCCTAGGTGCCAAGCGAGGTATTCCTTGGGGTCTGGAACCCGCCCGGCCAGAAGCAGGTGGCCAACGCCCGCGCAACCCCATCAAGAATACTTTATTTTAGGCTGTACCTCTGGAAACCTCTGCGCCCTAGTCCAAGCCTTCGAACAAACTCTGACCCAACATGCCGGTTGTCCCCCGCCCCGAGCCTCTAAGATCCATCAAGTCCTAGAGGGCTACTGAGACAACAAAACAGAGGTTCGTTTCCGGAAGGAAGTGGCACTCTAGAGACACGCAACTACTGCTATTAAGCGCTGGAGTCCTTTCCTAAATCTCCGCAGACTAGATCTGTCTGGCAGGCCACCTCCGAACTGGAAAGTCGCTAGTCACCAGAAAAACCAGGGTCCACTCAAACTCAGCTCCGCAAAGTGGAAATCCCAGATTTAATTGGCTGCTTGTAGTCAATAAAGAAATATGCAAAGAGAACCACGGACCCTTGCAGAGGCTGGTCAAGGGAGGGATAAGAGGAGGACTGGACTCGGGCGCCAGCGGAGGAGCCCTAGGGCCTTGCACTGTCCTTCGTTGGGGGAGAAAGGTTGAGCGCCTCGAGATGCGTGATCCGTTCCCAGGCAGCCCCGCGGGCTTTAGACTTGCAGCTCCCAGCTTCGGCAGTCGGACCCGAGAGGCCCAGCCGCGATATTTGCATACTGTGGGGAACGCAGGGAGGCCTGTAATTTTCTTTTTAAAAATCGCTGGGCAGGGTGAGGGCCAGTGCTTCCAAAATCCCGCCGAGTTGATGTCTTTTAACTCTTTTAAGAGATAGAGACTGGCCTATTTTTCCGACCTTTTAGAAGCGAAGATGATTTCTTGGGCTGCAGATTCAAGGGGGTGGGGAGCTGATTGTGAACCAAGTTGAGGGGGATGGGGCTTGGAGGGAGTTCGGGCTCTGGGGTGGGGGAGGGCAAGTCATCTCTGGAATTCAATTGTTTAAAAAATCATTTATAATTAAAGGGACAAAATAAAATACGATCGTCTCATGCATATTTAATCATTCACACTTGCAGCTTTAAAACCACTTTCCCTGTGTGAATTTTCTAACTTAAATCCTGAAGTCAACCACTGTTTGCTAAAACATCTGCACAATGCAGCTTTCAAACTTTAAATTCGAATAAGCTAAGGAAACCTCGCTGCAGGTTTTTAAAAATAGCAGAAGCAACAACTCCAGGAAACTTTGGAGTGTGTTTAAAACCCAGAATAGTGTCAAAATAATCTTGAGAAGAAACGCAAATATGTGCATTTGATTTAGCCTAATGAAACCGGTGTTGTGTGCAAACACGTTGGGCTTACTAGGGCAAATTAATTCCCCTCGGTGGGGTATGTTTTTGCTGTAACACACCCCAACCTGCCTCCGCCTGGACCCCTGCAAATTTCCCACGAAGTAACACAGTACACTGCGGACGCAAAATGGAGACTTGGGCACCTCCGCCAAACCCCAGCCAACAAGGATGGCCCGCCAGGGTTTCAGGGCGGTGTCTCTTCCTCTTTTAGGATTGAGATGCATCCTAAATTTGCGTTGTGAGGGGAAACATGCAAGATTAAGAGAATATCAAACTTCAAAACTATCTTTGTAATTATTGGGACTCTTGAATCTGAGAGCTGTGGAAAGTGTTAAAGCGACAGCAAGCCTCATCGAGTTTACCAAGGCCTCCTTATCTGGCAAATGGCCTCAAGCTTTTGAAGGCCACTTGTCCACAAAGAAGCCCGAGGGGGAGGGGTCTGAGGATCCCTTGGGGGGCTCCCCACGCTTCTCCAAGTCTCCGTGGTAGCTCCCTCCTCCCTCTGCCTCCCATTCTCTGGTCTTCGCAAAGTGCAGGCTCGAAATTCAGGACAAGTGTGACACCTACCTGTGAAAGGGGGGAACCGTCCCCTGGCTGGAGGCTGCACGGGCATCTACAGGGCCGCCCGCCACCCGCGCCGTCTTGGATGGATCGTTCACTAATTTAATCAAATCCAAAGAAGAGATCAATGCCCAATTTTGAAGGGGTAGAGAAGACAGTGACTTGGGAAAGCCTTCCCCTTGGCGTCCCCTAACGCTGCCTGCCTGCAGCAGCCAGCAGCACCTTTGAAATAGTAATAAGGGCTAAATCCGGCATAAAATCGAACTCATTAGCAAAGTTCACCAGCTGATTGCTTTGCATAAAACACGACACTGATTGGAAGTAATTAGGTTAAGCGATGGCGCTTGAGTAGTGCGTGTCTCTAGCTTGCTTTGCCATCTTTAGTCCCTTCTGGGCACACACTTGGGTCTCTCTACTCCTTTCTCCAGGGTTCGATGTCCCACCAAGCAGCCCTCATCAGTGACCCAAGTCTGCATTCCCGGGCAGGGCTGGGTCCCCCCCGGGCTTCTAGTCTAATTACGGTTTTCCCCTGGCACACTGAGAGCCGGTGGAATCTTGCAGTCCCCACCTCGAAAAAAGTTGCAGTTGCATCTTTGGACCAAGGCAACGGACAGTTTATTGAAGCTTCTAAAAAGTAATAAGTAGCTCTGATTATGTTAAAATCTCTTTTAATTAAATATTTTGCATTTTTACAAAGGCGGCTGCAGTTTCTCTTACTTTTTAAATCTAAGAGTATAACCTGTTTCCTTTCTGCAATAATACTTTAGCTCATACCCAGAAAAAAAAATCAATAGGTGTAAAAAATTAAATTAAACTTGTATTTTTTTAAACTATGAAACAGTTTTGAGGGAAACACATGTATATATTTATATTACAAAAACATTAAATGCCTGTACAGGTGTCTTGATTTCATAATTTACTTCAAAGATATTGAATTATCAATTTAAATACAAAAATGCTACATTAAATATACAGAATAAGATTTAATACAAATCCTTTTTTTAAGTTTTTTTCTTTTCTGTTGGTTAAGACATTTTTTTTTCTGTGTGGAGATGTTTACATTTTTATGTCATCCATCTCCATAAACTATAAACTTTTGAATAGGAAGGGTAGTTTATTATTTCTCTTTCTTTCTCGATGATGGAAAAATAACTGCCAAGGCCATGTTTTTAATAAATTAGGAAAGTCCGGGACCGACGCAGCCCGCGTTAAATGTCGGACATACCTTTCTTCAATTCATAGGGAGAGTCTTTGCAGAGGTCTAGCTGAGACTGGCTCCGCAACATTTTCGGGTCTTTAGCCAAAGCGTCCGCTCGATTCAACACGGTCTGGTTTAATCCATTGAAATGAGAGCCCGGACCGGTAGTAGGGCCTGCCCCGGGCCCAGGGTGGCCATGAAGGTGTCCGAAGGATCCATAGTTCGTGTAGCCAGGATAGAAGGGTGCAGTATAGTAGAGGGGCCGGGATAACACGGTCCCGCTAGGGAAGGGACACTGTGCCGAGGGTGAGCGCGAAGGCGCCGGGGCTGGCGACGCGCGGCTCCCTCCCAGGGCTTGCCCTGAGACAGGGCCAGGGCACGGGGGGCATGGAGATCCCTCGCTCCCTCCGCCCCCTTCCTTGACTTTGTCCGAGGATGTGGCGATCTCGGCCAAAGACCACAGTTTGGGCTTGGCGAGCACCGCAGGCGGCGGTGGCGGTGGCGGCGAGTGGATGACCGAGGGCCCGCCGGGACCTGGGGGCAGCTCTCCCGCGGAGGGGTGCGGGCCTAGTGGCGGCGCGCCCGCGGGATAGTGAGGGGCCGGGTCCTCTGCCAGCCGCGCCACCGCTGGCCCAGCCGGGGAGGGCCCGCCGGCGCGGGGGGGCCCGGGCAGCGCGTCGTGGCGGCCCTCCGAAGGCAGCTCCTTAAAATCCGAGTCGCTGAGGCTGCCTTCAGTCTCTTTGCCGGCGGGGGTGGGCGGCCCCGGCAGCCTCTCACAGCCCGAAGCTGCCTTCTGCTCTGCTCCGCCTGTGGGCAAAACCCAGGCTGTCAGGGGCACATAAGCCGAGCAATCGGACCCGGGTTCCCGCTAGCGTTCCAGGCAGACCCTCGCCCCCAACCTCTGGGCCCCGCGCGCGCCCCCTCCAGGCCCCCTTTTCTTTCTCTCTCTTTTCTAAAACTTCAGCTCATCGTACCCTTTCGCGCATCCACCAACCTGCATCAGGGCCCTCAGGGTCGCCCTTGTCCTCGGGCTTCTGGGGCTCATCTTCGTCATTCTTTTCCAGGTCAATGTTCTCCTCTTCCTCTTCGTCCTCGCTGCGGTTCCGCGGCGTCCACGTCATCTTGTTCTCCTTCTTGAGCCGCCGGCGCGCGTTGGCGAACCAGGTGGACACCTGGGTGAGGGTCATCTTGGTGATGATGGCCAGCATGATCTTCTCGCCCTTGGTGGGGTAGGGATTCTTGCGGTGCTCGTTGAGCCAGGCCTTGAGTGTGGCGGTGGCGTCCCTGGTGGCGTTCTTCCGGTACGCGGGGTCCCCATATGGGTATGAGCCCAGGGGTGCCGCGTAAGGGTGGTACCCCAAGGAGCCTGCCATGCCGGGTGTGTGGTCATAGGGAGAGCCCTGCAGGGGACAGGCAGAGAGAAGGTGAGCGTGAACCCTAATCTCCACTGTCACCTGTACGCCTGAAGCTCCACTTGCCCTGTGCCCTGGGGTCTGCGGGCCGGAGGGTGGGCGAGGCCCGCACTCCAGCTGCCCCTGGGCAGGGCTGGCTGATTCAGACCCAAGAGTAACCCCTTCCCTTTATCAGAGGGCAGAAGGGACTCGAATTACAGCGTCTCGTCTATCGGGACCCTTTAAACTATCCCAGGCTGGACACCATCCTAGGGCCCCATCTCCCCTGAAGGTGGACATCGGAGCCCTTATGGGTAGATCTGGCCTCCGCGGCCCAGCCCTCCACCCAGATGGAGGCCTGGGCGGCAGAGCATGCAAGTTGGGAGCAAAGGGGTAGAACAAGGGAAATCAAAGCTCGCTTTTCTTTTCTTTTAATCCGACAAGAAATGCAAACGAAAGGCTGAACCTTACCTACCGCACCCACCCTTCAAAAATGCTATCTCAAGCGGAAGCCACAAGAGCTCTTTCCAGAAAGAGGACCCGGCTGAAAAAAAATCCCGGATACACCGCAGCTCCATCGACTTTTCAGAAATTTAATACCTCCAAATCGGATTGCGGAAGATAGGATTACGGATTTGCAACATTTTGGAGGATTAATTAAAGGCGAGGCCAAACACATTTACATAGATTTAGCACACTTCTGTTTAGATTTCGGTTCTGTTTCTTTTGAACTTTTCTAAAATGGTAAAACCAAATAAATAAATAAAAATTGCAAGGAGCCCCTGAATTCATGTTTGAATCAAATGCTGCTCGCTAATTGCCAGGACCTCTCCCCCTTAAACCCCTTCCCGCCAGCTCAGCGATCAGACACAGACGAGGCTCTTTCGAAGCAAGTCCTGAGCCTGAGGCCCGGACGACACCGAGATAGACCGGCGCCCAAGTTTGCCCGGGCCGCGAGGTTAGGCGGGGGTGGAGGGCCCGCAAGCGGTGTCTAGGCCTAGGTCGCTCGCAGCCCCCGCCCGCAGTCTTGGCCCCGATGGCCCTCGCCACCGCGGATCCAGCCTACTCACCACGTACGAGGAGAAGGCGGCGGCGGCGGCGGCGGCGGGGTCGGCGCCGTACTGGAGGTGCGAGTTGTAGCCCGGCGAGGGCGCCGTAAAGGCAGTAGAGCCGGCGTAGGGCGAGAACGCAGAGCCGGAGGACGAGCGGCCGAGCTCATCCGTGCGGGGCCCCGAGATGACGCTGGTGCTGTACGCCGGGCACGAGTAGAGCGCCAGCGAGGCGGACGGCTGATACAAGTAGCCCTGCGGGTAGGACATGGCCACACACGGGCATGGGGCGCGCCGCGCCGCGGCCGCCAACGAGCCGGGCGGCGCCCTGCGCGGGCGAGCGGGCGGGCGGGCACCTGGCTTGTGCTGTCCGGGACCGCTGCTCTCCGAGCCCGGGCTGCCGGGCTCCGGCCCGCGGCGCCTCTCGCTGGCGGCTTCCCGCGCGCCTCCGGCTGCGACCGCCGCGCCCGCTCCTCTGCGCGCCTCGCCCGCTCGGGCTGGGCTTTTTCCCCCCTCCCCTCCCCTCCCTTGCTGCTTTCTCTTTGCACCGGGGGGCTCTGCTTTTGGCTTCGCAAAGGTCCTGCCAAGATGCTAAGTTGGAAATTGAGGATTCTGACGCCTTGTGCGCGCCCGAAGCTCCTCCTTCCCGGGGTGTAGTCGGTGGGAGGACTGGCAGGAGCCTCTGCGCGGCTGCAGCCAACCCGGCCGCCCGGCGCGCCTCGCCCTCTCCCTCTTCCTTCCCGGCTCCCTCTCCCGCTCGGCGGCGCCCCCTCGCCCCTCCCTAGCGCCCGCCTCTCCGCCACCCCTTCTCCCCCCTCTGCGCTGCCTCCCTCTCCTTCCCTCCCGTCTCCCTCTCCCCCTCTCTTTCAGACACGAGAGCGCCGGCCCCAGGATGACGATCGCATCCCAAGAGCGCCGATCCCTTCCAACTTTCCTTCCTCCCCTGCTAACTCGGGGCGGAGCGGCAGTGAGGACTCGGGCGGCTCTGCTCGCGGGCCGGGCCGCTCCGCGGCACAAAGGGGAAAAGGCCGCACGCCGAGCTCGGGCGGGCGGGCGGGCTGACGAAGGGACGCTCCGAGCTCCTCTCGCCGCAGCTATTCGCAACCCTAGCGGATGCCTTGTTCTCCGGAAGGATGGGCTCCGAGGCGGCTCGCCCCCCATCCCCACCGGCCTCTCCCTCACGTCAGGGGTTCCCAAGGCGAGCTGTAGATCCGGACTTAAGGTCCCCGGTAAGGCCGACGGACGCCCGCACCTGGTGCCCGAGGAGTCGGGGACCACGGTCCCTTCCTCGCCGCGCAGCAGCAGGTGGGCGAGAGCGGGGCCTCGGGCCTCTGCGAGTCTTGGGCTCGGCTTTCTTTCCCCGAACGCCGTCGGACAGTGAAGAAGCTACATTTGGGGCCCACGACTACCGGGGTGGCCTTTCTCTAAAGGAGAGGTAGGGGGTAGATCTGGCCGGCCCCGAAGCCGCTGCACCGCAGTGGGTACCCCCGCCGCCCCCGCCTCCGCCCCACCCCCCGTCCGAAGCCGCTCTGTGCGAGCTTCCCGTCCGCGGCTCGCTCTGCGAGGTCCTCGGCGGAGGAGGGCGTGGGGTCCCCTTCTCTTTTGTTCAGCCAAGTCGCCCTCCTCTTCACACGCACTCTCAACCACCCAGGCTCCACTGCAAACACTGGGCACAGCAGCGCCCAACCCAACCACTGTTTGTTCAGCGAGGCGCTGGCAAGGCAAACACACACAACTGAGTCACAGGCACAGCCCTCACCAACCGCAGCCGCACAGAATACAAAACAGACCCTCTCCCCGCTTCTCCACCTCCCGCCGCACCAGCCCCCGACGCTCGAAATCTGGGACAGAGAGAGGCGCGGGTGAACCAGGGCGAGGCCAGCAAGGTGTGGGGCACTGGGCGAGGCTGACCTAGGTCTATCGCCGACTCTGTAGCCTTGTGGAGTGGGGCTACACGCAGGCCGACGCACAACTAAATACAAAGTTTCTTGGAAAGACTCAGACGAACTGGACACACTTTACTTTCTGAGCTCCTTTCTCAGCACTCGCCGACTCAGCCCCCACCCTGATACCCACTCGGCGGCGCGCCTCCACGCACGCGCGCTGACTCCTCCCGGCTGTCGCTCCCCCTGCAGGTTCGACCCGCCCCCCCAGGGGGCTGACCCCTCCAGACTACATTCTCCGAGAACCTCTTGGGCCGCTGAGCTCCCGCCCTTCCATTGCCCTGGCTTCTGAGTGGGCATTGGCACCTACTTGCCACGCCCTCTGATGACGTAGCCTAGCTCGCCTTGGAGTACGGGAGCCAAAGGGGCGGGAACGGGCGGGGCTTAGACTGCACTATTGTCATGGAGACGAGAAGCCAGAGGCTGCGTTGGCGGGTCCTGCGGGCCGGAAGGGCTGCGGGCGGGCGAAGACCCGAGCGAAGCTGAGCCGCCTGGAAGGCTGAAATGTAGAGAAGCGTGGGGCGGGCCAGTGGCGGACGCTCCAGCTTACTCTCCTGGGCTCGGTTCAGGCCCAGGTCGCGTCAAGGAGCGTTCCAGAGCGTCCCTGCCCGCTGCCTCGCCTCCGCCTCTGCCTCCCGCCTCCCGCCTCCCGCCACGCGCGACAGCTCAGCGCCTCCTCACCCGCCTCCGGCTCCGCCCGCAGCCGCTGCAGCTCGTCGCTCTAACGGTCGGTGGCAGCCCGCGTGCGCCGCCCTCCGGGGGCTCGCGTGTGCCACGAGGGAGCGTCCGCGCTCCGCGCGCCCAGCTGCTGAAGAGAGGTGAGCCCCGTCGAGCCGGGCCCCCTGCCTGCCACGCGGCTCGCCTCCGCAGGGAGCAGCGTCTCTGGCCCTTCGCGGACAGGCTGGACGCGGCGCGGCCCTGCGCGTGGTGCGCACCCGCCTCCCGGAGACCCGCCTCGTGGTGTCACTCTCAGCGGGCTGGCACGCGTGGGCGTGTCTTCCGGGTCCACGAGTGTTCTCTCTATCACTGTCGCCTTTCGTCCGGGACGAAGGTTTCAGAAACGGAGCCATGGAGGTTGGTGCCACGGAGAATCTGAATCTGTCACGCAGACATCCTCATTACATAATCCTGCCACTCCGGGCCACAGGGCTATTTC
The DNA here is from genome assembly GCA_004027915.1 of Capromys pilorides. Classification (NCBI taxonomy): domain Eukaryota; kingdom Metazoa; phylum Chordata; class Mammalia; order Rodentia; family Capromyidae; genus Capromys; species Capromys pilorides. The sequence goes on from PVKN010000524.1 coordinate 71,143, forward strand.
TTTTCTTCCCCTTTCCCCACTACCCCACCCTCCCCCCTTTTTTTCTTTTTGTGTCAAGGACTGCAGAGAATCCTGCAAGATATTGAAACATTTAGAATTTATGGTTCTGTTGCTTGTGGTTGTCACCTCTGCTCTACGTCAAATTTAAGACTCATTTCTTAAGGATGTCTCTATTTTCTGCTTTATTTGCACATTGATAGTTATGCTGCTCGGCTGGCCACGGCCGCCCAGCGTCTGAGACAGACTTGTGTAATAAAAGGAAAGGTCTGATCATTAGCAGGCAGGCGGAATTCTGATAGCATCTACCGGATTTTCTCCGTCTTTATACGAAAGATTTCACACTTTCACCGGCAAACATGAGGTTTTAAATATTTATCTTGATAGTGATGAGGCTCTGTTCTCTTCTCCCTTCACCCTTTCCCCCCTCCCTTTCTCCTTTTTATTAGTCAGCCTTTGCATTTGGGAACTTGCTTACTTATTAGATATAATTTAATTGGCGTCTGTTTTTTCCACCCTCTCTCCCAGGTTTCCAAGGATTTTTTTTTTTCTTGCTTACTCTTGCGCTTGTATCTTTCTGAATATGTTAACTTACATTAAGGATAGCTTTACTGTGATTGTTATTAACTTAGGGCTATTATGCTCATTTTAAAGCTTAAGGGTTTATTGGTTTGTCATGTCTGCACGGATCTAGTTATGCATAACTCTTAAAATGTACAGCTTTAAAATAAGAGCCATGATTGTGGCTCCCCAGACACGGGGAGCTTGCTCTTCAAGTTTTGGCTATGCAGTTGTCATTGTTTCAATCAAGTGCCAAAGAGGTTACTCCTGTTTATTTAGTGTAATAGCTGTTTACAGTTAAAACTTTAAAGACTCATAAAAGTAGGTCTGCTGTATTGTAAAGATCTCATCATTCTTGTGGGAGAGACACAACACCAACACTAAGAAAGGCAACAGATTGCTTCTGTCATATCGCTTTGCTGTTTTGAGTGTACTTAAAGGATTATGATTGATAAGGCTGTCTTGCCTGAGAATGTTGACACAGGTGTGCATCGTTATCTTAATTAAGATCCTGAGAAAATGTTGTCTATAAATGGAGACATAAGAAGGGCGGCATATTTTTGTGCAGTTTTGCTTTTGGAGAATTTAATTGCTCTTGAAACCTCTCTTTGAGCTTCCAGATTTTGTGAGCAGTTTGGCAGCAGAAGTTCTGGACAGAAATGATAGTTTAATGTGAAGTGTCCCGGCATGTGCTAATGCAACTTGTGGCCTTTTGGCAATACCTTGTGGCAGCTTTCTTTGTACCCTACCTTTGTAGATTGAGGGGTTTTAACTTCAAAAGAGAAACATGCAATAGAGCAGTATATTGTTAAGCAATCATTCATGGATGTTCAAAGTAAATCTGCATAGGAAGGCACACTTAATGTGAAGAAATAGGCTATATGTAAATATATGAGAAGTGTATGTCACTTAATTTTTATGGCAAACATGGTCTCACTGAATATTTTATGGCTCTCAATTTCTTTTGCCTGACAAGTACCTAGCTATCTTATTTATGGAATGCTTTTGTAATTTTAGAAATAGAAACAAACTTGTATTTCTTTCAAAATACTGACGATCTGAATTATAACCTGGGCCACCACTGAAATAATATTGCAGTCTTTTTATTCCGAATCTTCAAATGCAAAAACAATAGCAAGACTGATGGATGCTGTTGATTATATTACCTTGGCTTAACCAGCACCTAATACGTTTTAACCTAAGTATCATGTTAAGATTTATCCCCCACCCCCAGCTCATAATTTCCTGGAAGCTGGCTGTCCATCAGTGTGTGTCTAAGATGTGTGTGTATTTTTCGTCAATATTAAAACTCATCGTAGGAAGAAATGAAAGTAAAGCAGATGATCGGAAAAGCCAGGTGTAGAGTCACAGCCCATTCCTGGCTCCAAGGACAATTAGCTAGTTAGAATTACTTGGTAAACTAAAATCAAAGGAAGACTTATTTAGATTTGTTTGCTGAGAGTAAAACAAGAGCGTTAATTTTGAGATAATTGCTTTATCTTCCAACAAACCCATCAAATTTTTTTTTCCTATGGCAACCATAATCCCTATCCTTATGCTATTATCTATGTGTTATTTTAAAAATTTGTATTGTAGATTAAAGGAGATGAAAGATGAAAAATAGCAACATAAGTTACTTATTGTCATTTTAGAATATAAATAATATATTTATACATTCTAGAAATCTCAAAGAATTAATGTGTTCTTTAGTTGATAACACTGAAGTAAATGAAATCAGGTAATCCTAAATTAAGTTAACCATGTTCTTTAAAAGAGATTATGAATTGTGAAATAGCACAACCTGTTTTGAGTGAAAGTATCTCA
>PVKN010000525.1:0-73478 GCA_004027915.1 Capromys pilorides
CTTGCAAGTAGATGCAGGGGCTGGGATTTCAATCCCCGGACCTGCTCTGCCAGTCCCATCTCTGGGGTGCACTGAGATGGCAATTGAGACTGGGCATGGTGACGCCCACCTGTAATCCAGCTCTTGGGAGGCTGTAAACAGGTGGATCACTATGAGTCTGATCTAGTAGTGAGGCCCTGAACACCCTGTAGACCCTTCCCTAAAATACAAAAACAAAAACAAAAAAAAAAAAAAAAGATTTTTTTCTCTCTAGGTATTTTATTTTATTTTATTTTATTTTATTTTATTTTATTTTATTTTATTTTATTTTATTTTATTTTATTGTTGCAGAACCAGGGAATTGAACTCAAGCCCTGTGCTTGCCAGGCAAGTGCTTATTCTACTGAGCTATCTCCCTAATCCCAAGGTACTTTAATACAATGGCTGAGGTGGTGCCATGGACTGCCCCATGGATAACCAGCATCCCACCAGGAATTCTGACTCTGGACTGCTAATTATGCACCCAGACCTCGGAGCTTAACATGTCATGAGTAGAAATGAAATGACAGCCCTTTTTACCTTGAAAAAAACTCCAAAATACTTGCTCCACACTCAGTAATTCAGAGCAGTTTGTCCTGATTCTGTGGGGGCCACTGCTGGGGGCTGAGCTCAGGGTTCCCCCTATGCTGAGTGTGGCCGCCCTTAAGGCTTTGTAAAATTTGCATTCAAAATGTGGACGCTGCAACCTGCAGCCCGTTTTCTAGTGGATGCTAAGAAAATCTTGCTTCTCCCTTCCTCTCTTGCTCTAATCCTCAGGCAGAGTGTTTCTTTTAAATTATGCTTCAGGCAATTACTTCATGCAAATGCAAGCGTCTCTGGGCACCTGGCAGGGCTGGAGCCAGGCCATGGATGCGGACTGCACAGGCTGGGCAGGGGGCCAGGAGAAGTCCCTGCCAGGTGGTCTTGCCAGCCCTTCCCTGTGGCGCCCAGGACTCCTTGAGAAAGCTTGCTGTAGCCTTAGAAATGGCCAGGTCAGGGGTCACACAGAGCAGATGCTCAGAGCCAAGCAGTGGGAGAAATTTGCTGATCCCTTTTAAGAAATAGATGCGATTCCTCGAGGGCAGAGACAGCATAGCTCTAGGCTGCCAGAGCCACTGCAGATGTGGGTCCAGGGAAAGCCTTTGGCCAGAGGGGCCCTGGTGATGGACCCTGCTGGGAGCAGCATCTGCTCTGCCCTGGTGTGAGGGCAGAGCGTCCAGAGAGGGCGCGGGGCACTGGAGGAGCTGCCGGAGGAAGGCAGCAGGGGAAAGCTGCCTGGGGCCCTGATGAGGGGTGGGCCGGTGGGTGCTGTGCCTCTCCTTACCCTTGGATACAGTGCAGTCCGCTCAAATTCTCTGCCCAAAGGGCAAGGCCTCCTTTGTGTCCTTAGATGCTCTGGGCACCTTCGAGCCGCACAGCACAGCCGCCTAGGCGCAGACCCACGGAGGCGTCCGGGCACCCTGCTGCTTAGCAGCCTGTCCTCACCACGGGCTCAGATGCCTTCACCATCCTGCTGCCTCCCACAGCTGCCTTTGAGGGCTGCACAACCTGTTATCTGGCACTCTGTCCCTGGAGAGGGAACAGGAAGGGAGCAGGGGCATGGGGGGGGGCTCTGTCACTTCCCTGAGGATATCCAGATTTGCACTTGTAATACCCAGCATAGGAGTGGTCATCCTGTTATATTTAAGAACCGCTATCCCGTGGTTGATATCCACTCAGTTCCACCTGAGAGCCACCCTGGGCCAACTCCATGATCGCTCTCCGGGCACCATCTTCTGTCATCCTTTTTATTGAGAATCACTTACTGAAAAATGCAAAGATAGGAAGGACAGAGCCTGTTGACTTAAATTACACATGCTCACGTCCTAGTGCCCCCAGAAGGGATCAGGGCTATCGCTGTCACCCCGTAGCAGCTCCTTGTTCCTCTTTCCACTCCCCCCTCCATCACCGTCACATCACGGCCACCCAAACTCCATCTCTGTTGCCAGGTGCTTGTTTCCTGGGGAGGGATGGAACTTCTTAGAACTGCATTTGGTTGTTCATGTTTGTGTCTGGCTTCTTTCATTTGCAGCCGTGTTTATGAGATCCTTTCTGGTTGTATCAACAAGTCTTCTTTTAGCCAGGTGTGGTGGCCCATGTCTCTGACCCCAAGGATTAGGAGGTTGAGGCAGAAGGATTGCAAGTCAGAGCCCAGGCTGAGCAAGACGCTGGGCGGTGGTGCAGCTTGGTGGTTGGGTGCTCGCCTGCCAGGCTCTGGGCTGTGTGCTTAAGCTGCAATCTACCTGCCTCCCATACGCACAGACCAGCGAGTCTTCTTGTTGCTGTTGGACATCCTATTGCCTGGATCCTGCGCCTTGTTCATCCTTCCATGTGGACGTGAACTTAGGGTTCTTTCCCACTGGGGTGGACATGGAGGAGGTTGCTATAAGCTTCCAAGCTCAAGTCTTTCAGTGGATGTATGTCTCAGGGAAACACATAGCAGTAGAACTATCAGGTCATAGGCAAAGTATAGTTTTAGCTTTATACACACAACTGCAAAACTTTTTCCAGCAGTTGTATACTTTTTTATCTCCAACCCTTGGAGGGTATGAAAATCCCAATTACTTCACATCTTAGTATGGACATAGCTTTTTGATGTTGGTTATTCCTATGAGTGTGAAATGGTATCTCACTGTAGTTGTAATCTACATTTTCCAATAACGACTGGCATTGAATATGTTTTTGTGTGCTTATTGAATGTATCTTCTTGGAAAGTCTTTTCTGCATTTGGAAGGAGAGGTTTTTTTGTTTTAATTATTGAGTTGCAAGAGTATTTCTTTTAACATACTCTATACATACAGGCTGCAGGTCACACACACATGCTACAAACAATTTCTCTCCCTGTGTGCCTACAGTATTCCTTTTAGTTTCCCAGGAGCCCTGCAAAATAGACGTTATTAGCCCCACTTTATAGGAAATCCAAACCCAAAGTGAGACAGGTTAAGCAAAATTCGCCACATTCCCTGACCACCCGGCCAGAAGAGAAAGGCCTGGACCGTCCGAGTGGGACTCAGAGTACTGGGATCCAGGAAATCCCACAGAGCCTCTCCCTAAGCCTTGTATCTTCTCTGCTGCCTGGGAGCTTGTAGACCTCCAGCCAGTGCCCGCTGGGTTATTTCGGTTCATGCCTGCTCCCTCTGCTGCACATACCAGGCCATCCTGGGAAGCAGCCGGCTCCCAGAACCTGGTCAGGAGTGTGGCCATCTCAGGGCAGTGCCACGTGGCTCTGAGCTGTTCTGATGAAAGACAAATGTGGGTATTTTTATGGGCCTCTGAGGATGCTGGCAGGGTGAGCTCATGCCAGGAATAACAATGAGGGGCCCAGCCGCGCCTGCTGCCAGCCCAGCTCTCCTCTGGGAGCGTTGCTGGGGAAAGGAGCCAGGCAGAAGGTGGTGCTGTAATATTTTGCCTATAGCTGTCTCAGGAAGGGCATTGGGTGGCCCGGTGACACCCCATCTGTCTCTCCTCACCAAGTAAAGGGTTGGGTCTCTTAGGGCCTGCAGAGCAACAGGTCGAAGGTTCTGTGTGAGTAGAAACAATAACTCTCGCCTCAAACTGCTGGTCAGTGCAGTGAACTTTTCAGAGCATTTGTTGTGTGCTGGGTTCTGTCTCCAGTCTTTGAAGCCCTACTCAGTGTGAGACACTCTGTAGGTGCTTTGCATTCACTAGTCCAGTGTTCCTAATACCATGAGATAGGTGTTCTTAAAATGCCCACAAGAGGAAGTTGAGGCTCAGAGAGGTTAAGTAATTTGCCTAACGTCACAATGTTTGTAAGTGACTGAGATTTGAAGAGGACTTAGGTAATGCTACAGTCCAGTGGCTTGACCGTTGGGGACTATCGCATTTCTATTCATTTCTGTTCAAAAAGCTTATGTGAAATTCCTACTCTGTGTTATGCATTACATGAAGTCCTTGGCCAGGAGAACATAGTGTGGAATAAGACCTGTCCCTGTCCTTGGATATTTTAATGGCTTGAGTGTTGGTACTCCAAATGAAATGTCCATATTCCCAAACCTGAGAATATGATCTCACTCAACGAAAGGATCTGGAGGGATGAAGTTGTCGTGGATTAGCAGGGTTACCTTGAGTCCAAGAACAAGTGTCTTTATGAGAGAAGGATAAAGAGAGTGAGGAGCCATGTGAAGATTGAGGCTGAGGTTGGAAGGGTGCAGCCACAGGCTGAGCACTGCCAGGGACCTCCGAGAAGCTGGGCTAGGTACAGAACCCTGCCCTGGATCCCTTGAAGGGAGCACGGCTATACCATATTCTGATCATTATAGAGGAATTCCCAGATGCAGCTGGAGCACAGCTGATGGCTGGAAGCCATCGGAGCACCTCCCTACCAGGGGGCAGGAATCCCACCTTTTACTTCTCTGGCAACCCTAGGCACCCAGATGAAAGAAAGCTATCACCTCCTGTGTGCTGCCTACTTTAGCTCCACACTGGTCTCTGTGCAAACCATACCATGCAGAATCACCTACACGTCCAGGCTCCTTATGAAGGAAGGTGTTCCTGTTTCCATTTATCAGAGGAGAAACGGAAGAGCAAAAGGATGATATCGGTTCTCTGCCATAAGGGACATCAGCGTTACCTGAAAACACTGGATGACTCCATAACCTTGGAGTGGGGGACTCAAGAAATAACACTTCCAGAGAGCTCCCAGGGTCCTGATGCTGGCAGCATGCACAGCAGGCCTTTAGAACCAGCTTGGAATGGGAGGTCTTAAAGAGCTGAGTGAGACGTGGCTGTCCTGCCTTTGCCTGCTCTCTTCTGGCCAAGGCTCACTCACTTGGCCCCAGAGCAGCTTCCAGGAAGGCTGGAGATCCCAGTCTCATCAAGAGGAGGCAATGTTTGCCTGCCCAAGACCAGGTGGGGTTGGGAGCTCATTTGCCTTCCTCATTCAGCCCCCAGCCTGGGGGCTTCTGATGGCCCTCCCACGTTAGCCACTATGTTCCAGTGCATCTGTGAATATGGAGAGAAGAGAGAAGAGGAAAGAGGCCTTCCCCAGGCCTTCAGCCCACTCTCTTGCTCTTTGAGGCGCAGGTGCTCAGCTCAGCAGCTGGCAGGCTCTTCAAATCCTCTCCATGTTCTGTGGAAATTTCACCCCTCCCATCTTAGGAAACACGGAGTCATGGTAGCCAGCACTTCAGAAGCCCCCAGGCTCTGGACACCAGTCCTCTCTTGTTTTTGCATGTGCCATGGCACCTGCTTCTTCCTTGTTTTCTCATCTGATTCAACTTGCACGGTTCCATATGCGTGAAGCCTTCACCAGTGAGTCAGATCGATAACCAGCTTCCCTCATTCTGGACCAGTAACAGATGTGCTTCTTTGTCCATGCCGAAGCCCAAGTAATTGTCAAGCCTGTACAGATTCTGAAGTGGACTGAGGTCCACTCCTGGCTTTTCATATGGGCTGTGACATGCTTTAAAGTCAAGGCTGTATGATGTCTTTACCCTAAGACTGAGTCCAGAACCTTCCTGTGAGCTGCAGGGCCCTCTCCCAAGTTCCAGTATGTCTGAATCCCGACTCTGCTACATGACTTTGGGCAAGTTCCTAACTTTGTTGGGCTTTGGTTTTCTCATTTATCAAGGGAGGATAATAGTGTTGTGCATGAAATAAAGCATCCATAGGCCTTTGACAGTTTCAAGAAAAGCTGACCACCATTCAGCCTCCATTGTATTTGTAATCACCTTGGTACTTGGGCAGCCCTGGAAACTCCAAGTCACTCCTCTGCTGGCTATTGTGGTGGTCTTACATGCTTCTTGATTTCTGCTACTGTTGCCCTTCCTGTTCAGAAGCTCCTGCATCTCATGTGCTTTGTCATTCATACCCACCCATCCATCTATCCATCCATCCATCCATCCATCCATCCATCCATCCATCCATTCTTCCATCCATCCTTCCATCCCCCCATTCATCTCCCCATCCATCCATCCATCCATCCATCCATCCATCCATCCATCCATTCTTCCATCCATCCATCACCCAACCATCCATCCACCCATCCACCCATCCATCCACCCACCCATCCATCCATCCATACATCCGTCCATCCATTGGCTCACTGGGTAGTTTGCAGAGCTCATGCTTAGTTATCTTGCATACTCAACTTGGCTCTTTCTCTTCATTCCTATTGAAGTTACTACTTCTGTTTGAAAGGGCTACTCAGTTTCTGGAGTCTTTATGAATAGCTTGAGAGAAGAAGAAAATGCGTTTTTCCCCTTCTTGATTTACTGTTTTGAATCCAGGTGCTAATATCATGGCCTGTATGGAATGGGAACATCATGAGCACTGGTTGAGTGAACATGTAGAACAGTGTTCATTTCTGAATCTATCCCTATGGCCTAGTGCTTGGCAGGTGCTTACCCTAGGACTTCCCTTCTCTTGCATGAAACCAAATCACTCTAGGTTCCTGTCATTCAAAAGTCCCTGTTGCAGAGGCCAGTTTCAGTCAGCATGTCTAATTGCCCCCCTTCTAAGCCAAAATGGTGTCCATGGTCCAGCTAGCCCAAGTTTAAGGTGAGCAGTGGGCCTGGGTAGGCAGCACAAGGGCTGCCTCAGGCACCTCCTGCGCTTCTGGGTCTGTTGCCAGGGTCACCAGAGACTTCTCAACAGCTTCACACTTGCTGATCCACTTCAGGGTCCTGCTCTCACCACCTCCTGGTACCCCAGCGTCAGATTGGTGCTGGGCTTCCAGGAGATGGGGAGAGCAGTATCTGGTCACCAAAGACAGAAGGAGGAGCCTTTCACACACCAGCCTGCACCTTAGAGATGAAGACTGGGAGTAAAAATGTCTTCCCAGTTCATCTAATGTGGCCAGAACAGACTCCTTGCCCCTGCTCTTATAAGTTTGTCTTCTTTCTTTGGCAGCTGAAGTCTGGTTTTCATTTGCCCCTGTTTGCCTCTGGCTGTTAATCTTTCCCTTCTTTCCCACCTGCTTTACTTTCTTGCTTTGTTCGTCAAGTGGGAGCAACAGGTGTGAGTCTGACCCTTTCCAGGGCTGTCCAGCGCAGAATCTTCCCTGTTGGTGCTGCACCTACAGAACAAGGGGGTACAGATGTGGGGTTCTGAGGGCATCGAGTCTGACTTCTGTCTCCTGTGGCTTTCTTAGAGATCCCTGCAAACTGCTGCCTATTCATTTCATAGAGGAGCTGCATAGGGTGTTACGGGCTTGCTTCTTTTGTTTATAATACTAATATAGAAGCGCGTTCAGACGCTGTCCCAGTTCATACATACCTTCATATCAGTTTCCATGCTTAAAGCCAGACATATTTTCTGAGTCTGCTTTCCCCCAACAAACTAAACAAATATATGTATGAGTGAGTGTGTGTGTGTGTGTGTGTGTGTGTGTGTTATTTGGTGTTTGGTACAGGGTCTCAGCTTGGATTTAGCCTCCCCAGCACTGGGATTACAGAGTCTCAGCTTGGATTTAGCCTCCCCAGCACTGGGATTACAGGTGTGTGCCAGCACGCCTGGTCTCGGTAGCCAGCTCAGCACGCCTGGGAAGTGGGGTCGGTGTGGCTTGCGGTACCAGGGATCGAATCCCAGTCTCTGTGCTTGCCTAGCAGTCAATTTGTCTGCTGACTATCTTGCCAGCCCCTCAGTTAGTACTGATTGAAACTTCCATGAGTGGCAGAGACTCCTCTTAATATTTTCACACTTGCTGTCCTGCTTCTTCTTCCCAACCATCCTACAAACTCAGAATTATCAGTTCTGAGCTATGAGTGAGGAAACTACGGCTTAGAGAGTTTTAATTTCATGTAGCCCATCCGTGTCTTCCTATTGCACATACAGTCTGTCTGCCACTCTTTTGCTCTTGCCATGTATCTAACTTGTAGCTTCTGTTTCAGGCAATCCTGGGACTTGATTTCTTCTGTATCTCATATGGTATGCCCTGCGCTGCTGTGCTTTTATCTCCTGAGCCCCCATAATGCTTCAGAACCTGGTCGCAAACACTAATTATTTTGTAGTTATTGTTTCCCCGAAGGAAAAAGAAATGCCCATTTATGTGTTCTCTTTTTTCTCCTTCTAGACCCTTAGGGGCCCATTCTCTGTGGCTTTTTTGGAGCAGATGTAACCAAGAAATCAATATAGCTGTCACATTAATCCATGGCAACCGTAATGTCATTGGTTTCCCTGCCCTGTAATGTTGACAGAGATGTCAGAGCCGGGAGGTGGGCAGATACTTAAGATGAGACAGGGGCCTCCAAAGCAATGGGAAGAATTAAAACCCCATGGAGCCTCCCTGTGCAGATGAGAAATTGTAGCTGTTGCCTCTGGCATAATCAGGCCTTCCTTCAAAGACTGTAATGATGGTGTCAGGCGAAGTGGAGGGAGGTACAGCACTTGGGCACTTTGAGCCCTCCAGGAAGGGGAAATGTGCAGATGAGAAGCGCGGCAGCCCGGTCTGGCGTTTCATCTTTCTCCTTCAGGCACAGGGGCTCAGCCCCTCCAGGCCTAGGGTGATGGGTGAACAGATTCTGAGCCATTTCCTCCCCACCCGTGAGCTCCAGTCTCTTGCTACTGTTAGCATCCTCACTATTACTGTGGCTGTTACTTTCTGTCGCGGGGAGAGAGGGCCTGGCCCCTCAGCTCAGCACTTGGTTCACAGACAGGACTCGAGGTGTGTCTGAGTGCTGCTCCAGCCAACAGGACACCCTCAGGCAGTTAGCAGCAGATGAGGTTGAGGTAGTGGGCTTTAGGAAGCAAAAAATGCCAGACTCATGCATTAGGAAGTTCGGTGGGGACTGAGAACCGAGAAAAGCTGTCACCTCGGATCTCCTCTCTCCCTCAGAGATAGCCAGCTGCCTTTGGAATCTCCTGGACAAGGGGAGTCTTTCACCAAATGGTACCATTTTGTCTCCTGGAAGACACAGGTGTAGACATTTTTGATTGTCACAGTTTAGTGCTAGGGGTAGAACAGTATGTGTGTGCTGTCCTACTGATGTCTATAGGTTGAACATCCCTAATTTGAAAATATGCAATGAAATGTGCTCCAAAATCTGCAACATTGGTCCCATGAGATAGCTCAGCATACTAAGCTCCTGCTTAGGCAAGTGCAGGGACCAGGGTTCCATCCCCAGTACCACATGCCATGCTGGCCCTGCTTCCAGGCACACAAAGCCAGACACTGAGACTAGGTGTGGTGGTGCATGTCTGTAATCCCAGAGCTGGGGAGGCTGAAAACAAGAGGATCACTATGAGTTGGAGCTGCATAGTAAGACCCTGTACCAAATACATAAATTAAAAGAAATGCAACATTTTTATGAATTACTTTTAAATTTATTTTTTATTATCCAAAGAGAATACAAAATAGTAAAAAAAAAAAAAAAAAAAAAAAAAAAAAAAAAAAAAAAAAAAAAAAAAAAAAACCAAACCCAAAATAAAAAAAAAATTAGAAATGATGCAAAATTTCACCAAACAAAATAATAGGCATTTGACAATGGCTGTTGTAGTCTACAACGTTGTCTTCAAACTAGTTGTTCAAAATATTCAACTTTTTGAGGGCTGACATACCACTTTCATTGGAATATTCCATGCCATGAAAATGTGTTTTGTTAATAATAAAATCAAAGTAAAATATTGTGTAAAAGTAACTTGGGGCTGCCCGTGAGGTTCTGTGTTCCTATGAAGCACAACTTGGTGTTCACACTTGCATGCCGCCCTTTATGTAGCCCATGATGCATGCATAAGTATTCCAAAATATGGAAAAATCTCAGATCTGAAATGTGGTCTTAAGCACATTGGGTAGGAAGCAGAGGCCAGGAATGCTATCAAATGGTTTACTTTGGGCACAGGGCAGGCCAACAATGACTCGAACTTACGGCCTACAATGTCCATAGAGCTGAACTTCAAGGGCTGTGGAGGAGAGTTGTTGGTTGGCCAGTGACCCCACTTCCCAGCATCCCTTGCATGTAGGTGGACATCCTGATGTAGTATGAACAGCGGTGCTATGCCCTCTTCCCACCAAGATGTGTTAAGAGGTGGACATCCCCCTTTTCTTTCCTCCAGCTAGGTAAAGAGAACAATAAGTTCCCAGGTTACAGTGGATCTATTTGGGGCCCTAAATCACCATATGACCCCTGCCTGGGACACACTATGGCCATATGAACAAGAAATATAATTTTGCTTTATTTTAACCATCACACACTTAGTGAACTCAGCCAAAACAGTTAAATCCATTTAACTATGGTCATCCCTAACACTTGCCAATAGCTCTTCAAAGATAAGAATGTTTATTATACCTATAGTATGGGACACTAGGCTCTTTCAATATAAGAAGTCTTTTTATCTCATATCTGCCCAAGGACATGGGCTCTATTATCATTCTTGTCTTACAGATAAGAGAACAGTGAGAGAGGTAACAAGACACTGCAGTGCCATCTGCCCCCTTCACTACAGAGTTGTCTTAGCCACTGGAATATGCTCTTGCTCGATCCTCAGCACCTCTTCATTTGAGCACCCTGGTGTTCCTGATGGAGCCTAGGCCACATTGGCACCTTCCATGGCCTTTGCACCTCCACTGTGGAGACTCAGATTGAAGGCCTTTTTGAGAACCAGAGCTGAAGTGCTTCTCTCCTGTCTCGCTTCCTTCCACACCTCCCCATGGTTTTCAGTGTGAAGTAGGCAGATGATCCTTCTAGCATATACTCCCAGTAGGAGCTCCATGGCCATCTCTGGTTCTTTTTCACTCTTCAGCAAATTCCAGGAACCTCCTGGAGCAGGCTTCAGCAGTTCCATAGAAGGAGGGAATTATCCTTTTTCCAAACTCATTCTTGCTCTGCTGTGGGATCAGTTGATGTATCAAGCTTCCCTTGTGGATTTCCAAGAATTCAAAAAGATTTGTTTTACTGTCTCCTGGGAACACTGATGAAAGGATTCTTATTTTGGGTTGAAGGTTAATTCCAGCCAGATATCACTACAGTCCTTCAAAACACGCACTTGCATAATGTAAGGTGGACCCAGTTTTTCAACTGTGCTCAAATTCTCTTTGTTCTGTGAAATATGATATTGACTTTGGAAAGCGATTTGGCAGTATTGGGTGATGGCAACTCTATTCCTAATGACAATCCCCAGGGAAGGCTTATGTGCAAGGGAAAAATGGGATATTTGTAATAATAAGAAACTACTAAACTAGGTGTTCATCCAGAGGACAATGAGCGGGAGGACTCATGCACGGTTTTGAATCTGAATTAACCTTGGGAATTGTTTTGATGAGCAGATTGTGATAAAACCGACATTGGGTGAATTCCAGAGGCCTTGAAATTTCTGCTGTCTCTTTGGAATGCCTCAGCAATTGCAGACTGGAGCCTGCAGCAGCCTACTGGAGGCCTCTGGAGCAGGCAGTGAGCAGTGCCCAGGGTGAGCTGGCACGGATGCACTGTGAGCGGGTCCAACAACCTGCACACTGCGTACAGTGCTGGAGGACACTCCCTTCAGATTATTGACCTACAGAACTGTGAGTGAAGACCTGGGCATTGCTTTTAGCTGTTAAATTTTGCCCTGGTCTGTTAGGAGTATATAATCGGCATAGAAGAGTTAAGCAATTAGTAAGAGGTGTTGAGGTCTCCAGGAACTGGCAAGGTAGTGTTTCCAGGGTAAGGGAGGATGTTAGGGGCACAGCTGCCAGGAGGGCTCCAGAACCACAGCATCACAGCACAGACAGGAAGCAAAGAACTCCAATTATGCTTTCCTGCTTTCCTGTCTCTTGGCTGAACCCAGTGAGACTCAGAGCAAGTGGTTCTGGGAGTTGGGTCCAGGGTCTGGGCAGGGCTGAGGGCCAAAGAGGGCAACTATGTATGGACAACTGTGGGGAATTTTAGGGAGAGAGAAACCTGAAGCTAAGCTGGAAGTTACCTCTGGGAAGAAAGTAGTTTTAGCTGACACAGGCTTGGGGGTGCGTAAGCATTCCATACACCACACTCCTTTCTCTGTATGCTGAAAGCAGTCACATTTGAAGACAAACTAAGCTAGCACTGAGTCACAAGGTGAGAGTACTTGGAAAATGTCTCCATTACTCTTTTCTTGATGCTGGGACAAATACTAGACAATCAAAATGAAGGAAGGAAAGGTTCACTTAGCCCACAGTTAGTGGAGGTTTCAGTCCATACTCAGCTGACTCCACGGCAGGGTTGCACATGGCAGAGAGCAATTATTTATGGCGGCAGCAAAGAGCAAGAGAAAATGAGCAGGAGCAGGGGCAACAATGGCTCCAGAGAACACATCTGTCTCTCTTAAGTTGCCTTCAGTCTATCTGCCCCAGGCTGGGTGTGGCACTCATACCCATAATCCCAGCAACACTGACAGTCATAATCCAAGCAACTCTTACACCCTTAATCCCAGCAACACTCACACCTATAGTCCTAATACCTGATGATGAATTAATCACAAAGTCTAGAAGTCTGCCCCATAACTGTATGAGGCTTTGGGGGAACAACTAGACACAAATCACAACAGAAATGTTGTATACCTTCTCAAGGCTCAGTTCGTGGTAATATGGGTAAAGATTGAACACAGTGACTACCACGTGATGCACACATATGCAGAGACACACACACGCTCCACACATGCCCATGCATGGCTTCCTGATAAGGCCAGTGAGACAGCTATTAATGCTCTCCTCACCATTGCTGGCCACTTTCCCTGCAGGGCTGGTTCCCCATTGCTGCTATGAGCCTTTGCTGACAGGAAATCAGGATACAAAGAACATAAAGGTGAGTGTTTTGTTGGATTAAATCCAAGCTTCCATATATATATATATATATATATATATATATATATATATATATTCCTTTTTTTTTTAAAAAAGGAAATAAAGCCAGTTTCCTTCCCATGGCCTGTTGTTAGAACTAGTTAGATAGAGCGTGTGAGTGGTCGAGTGTTGGCACTTTACAGGAGCAACCCAGGAGAGACCTCTGGCTTTCAGAGCAAAGTGCCAGCCTCCCTCTTGATTGTTTGTTTGTTTTTGTTTTTGACAGAACCGTAGCCTCCCTCTTGAAGGGGCTACCACAGAGAGCTGGAGGCAGCAGTGGCAGGGCCCAGAGGGGGACTCAGAAGCATAGGTGGGGAGATACTGGCGTGCTGGTGCCCTGTCTTCCAGGCTCCATGGAAAAAGCATGGATTAGGGATCAAACCTCAACCAGACTCCTGGTGACGCTACTTAGCAGCTGCGTGACGTCCGGCAAGTTGCTTGCCTTCTCGGGTCCCGTTTTCCGGGATCCATCCCAGAGGGTTCTGCAGAAGGCTGTAAACCGCAATGTACCACCTGGGGTTCTGAATCCAGCGGCTGCTTAAGTCAGGTGCTCACTTTGGGCTGGGGAGGACGGGGTGCTGAGTGCGCCACAGAGGCTTAGGGTGTGTGTGTACTCTGAGGAAGGTGTTGCCTGCAAGCAGAAATTTAAAAAAAACCAGTGCAAGTCAAAACAGTGCTGCCTCCTAAGCAAGAGAGCGCAGCTCCCACGTTCATGCAGTGGCGAGTGGTGAGTCCTTACTGTCACCTGCTCGGTTTCCTCACCTGTAAAGTAGGGACAATGCTGTCCTTCAGATGTCCTCACAGTGTTGGAGGCCATCCAGGGAGTTATCCAGACCTTGAAAAGAAGGACTGTTTCTGCACATGTAAGAACTATTACAAACTCCTAAGGAGGATGAATGTTGACATTTTATGATGCAAGTATTAATTTGTCTCAAACATACTGCTAGACTCCAGTGCTCTTACAGGTTTGGGGCTAGTTCTGGTGGTTCTGGGTTCAGCAGGTAAAAGTGAGAGGGAGGAGTGGGTGGGGTCTTGCTGCCGTGGTCCTCAGTTCTCCATATATTATTGCGGCCCAAGTCCCCTAATGTTTACAAACATTGGGCTGGGGAGATAGCTCAACAGTCTAAGGACCTGAGTTTGATCCCCAGTTCCACGTACCAAGCCAGCCCCTGAACTCTGGGTGCACCGTCCTGGTCCTGAAACTGGGCATGGTGGCACATGCTTGTCACCGCAATGTTGGGAGGCTGAGACAGGAGGATCACTATGAGTTCAAGCTATATAGGGAGGCCCTGTATCAATAAATAAAAATTTAAAAAAGCCAGACATACCCACAAGTTCTTCAATGTTTGTCACCTCTCAAACTGATGATTGTTTTCCCCTGTGCACAGTGGAAAGCATGTCCCTCGTGGACTTACTTAAGACCACTGGGAAATGCCAGAGGTAGTCAAGAGCGACTTCGTGGCCAGACCACAGCTTGTACCAGGTGCTCTCAGAAAGTCACCTGTTGCCTTGTAAGGACACAGGAGCAGCTGACTGTGTACAGGCCCCCCTCCCCATGGCTGCTGATGGCCACCAAAGAGTGAAGCTGCTGCTCATAGTCTGTGTGAAGGAGCCCTCCTGGAAGTGGATCCCACACCCTGCTAGGCCTTCTGACACATGTGACGCCAGCTGATGTAGTGGCTGCCACCTCAGGCAGTGCTGTATGCCAGCACCAGCAGAAAAGTCGCACACCAGCACCTGACCTAGCGCACCTGAACTGTGTGGTGCTCATTGTGCTCAGTCTCTAAAACTTGGAGAAATTTCTCACACAGCAAGAAGCAACCGATGTCCCAGTCCTCACTCATCCTCAGGGGATGCACTCTAGGACTGCAGGGAGCACTGATCCCAGTACACACAAGGCGGACGCACTGCAGAGGATGTGTTCACCACCTTGAGTCAACAACACTCTGCTTCTTGCACTGTACAGGTTCTCATTGGCACACGCAGATTGCCAACAGCATTATCCTTGTGCTTTGTGGCCACTGGAAAACAAGTGAAGGACCACTGGAGGCGTCAGTGGATCACACAACAGGACGGGTGAAGTGGCTAATGGGAGGGCAGTACCTACTGCAAGGGCAGGGTGCACACAGGGACGATCCATGTCCTGGGTTTCAACATGCCACTCAGAGTGGCTCATGATTAAAACCCTAAAAATAGTGTATTTTTCTATTTTCTATTTGATCCTTTTGGCTGTGGCTGCAGTGACAGAAAGCAGAAGGGGACAGGGGGATGACTGTGCTGTGCCAGTTCTGTGTAGGCTTGTTAGGCACCTGATCCCTTGGCCTCTTCTTTGACAAAACTGTATACAGAAAAGAAACCCTTACAAACACACCATGAGCCTGTGGGTAAATGATCTCTCATTCCCAGACAAGAGAGATTATGCTGGAGAAACCACGTCAGGCCCTGTGGCTGAGCACAGGCACTGTGGAGTGTCAGCCTCAAGCATGTTGCCTGAGCCGCCAAGGGGACCCCGTGGGGACTGGCAGGCCCACGAGCGTGGTTCAGGTCTGTGTGTTAGGCTTTCCCTCCCTCCTCCTCATCTGTCCCTTCTTTTCTGCTTTGCCACAGAGACTGGAGGCACAGACAAAATGATTCCCGTGTGCTATTTGTCTAAAGGAATGTTTAAGATAAAGTAGTGTGTCTGAAGCTGACTATTTTTTTCCTTTGAATATCCCCCATAGCACCTGGCATAGGTGGGAGCCCCGACTGGGATCTATGGAGATTGATAGTAGTGTTTTTCGAATTCAGCTGTCAAAGCCAGGGCGATCATCCTGCCTCCTGCTTGGAAAGTGATTTACAATTTTCCTCTTTGGTAGCACGTGGAGGCAAACAGACCCTTCTGTTTCCATGGAGAAGCCACTCTTCTCTGTAAGGAGGATGGCCAGCCCTCCCTCCCTCCTTGCCATCCTCCTGTTTTTCTTTCCTTATTTCCTCTCTCTTCTTTCCTCTGGCCTGCTCCCCCCTCCTGCTCTTTTCCTATCTTCCTTTCCTCCTTCCTTCTTCCTCCTTCCTCCTCTTCTGATCTACCCTCCCTTTGCATTTCTCTCCCCCGCCCCTTCTTTTGCCTCAGTTTCTCTTGCCCTTTCCCATGCTTTCTGGGCTTCCAGCCAGCAACAGAGCACAGCCGTAGGTCTGTCCCATAAAAGGGCAGTGCTGCCTCCCCACGCTCCTAGGCAGAGGTTCTCAGCACCCCTCGTGGACTAAGCAATCCCATTCCACATCTCTGATCCATTTTCTTCCTAGCACGTTGTTTCTCAGAGCTCAGAAAGGCAGGGAGGGCCCGGGTGGCTGTGCGGTGGACTCAGCTCTGGCCAGCGCCACACTTCTGGGCCATTGTTGCAAGCTCACATTGCTGCTCAGTTTCTTCATCTGAAAACTCTTAACACCTGTCCCAGCATCTATCATGAGAAGGTTCAGGGGAGAACAGATGGAGCCTCCTGTTGCCCACCGGGACTGCTGAACTGACCCTGCCTTCTGGTGCTACAGCTTTGGTAGCAGCTCTGAAAGAAGGTCAGGATGTTCCTCAGGACCAAGAGTGGGGTATCCTTTGGGGACTGAACACTCAGTAGCATCCTGAGAGGACCTGCCATGGGCCCGGGCCCCCTGAGGCCACCTTTATATTCCCATTAGAATAACCTTAGTAGCCCAGATAACCATAACGAGCTGCACACTTGGGACAAATCTGAAAAGCAAACAGATTTCAGGGTGTATGTGTGTTGTCTTTGAGCAGCTCCAATAATGTGCCTCTTAGTGTGCTTGTGTGTGTGTGTGTGTGTGTGTGTCTCTGTCACTTTTCTCTGGGACAAAATCCCCAGCATCCACAACTTAAAGGAGGGTAGGTTTTCTTCCAGCTCACATTTTCAGCTCAGAGGCAGGACAGCATTCTGGAGGACAGGGGAGCAAAAGCTGCTCACCTCATGTAGGACAGCAGGCAGAAAGGGCAGGGAGGGGCCGGTGGGAGCCCTGCCAGGCCAGGCCACACCCCCTCTTCTGAGGTGCACCGTCTCCTAGCCGCAAGTCAGGTGCATTGCTCTACTGGACAGGCCTGCCCGTGTGCACCTGTGGATTTATGTTAGACCATAACAGTGAGTAGTGAGTGTGTGCACGCATGCGTGTGTGCATGGGTGCATCTGTGTGTGCACACGTGTGCGTTCTCCCTGGGTGCATGCCCAGATCCGCTAGACAGTAGCCCTTTACCTTGTGTCTGATCTGACCTGAGGCTCCAGTGATAACATGTGGACCTTTGCTATCTGGTTAGCACACTCAGATGCTGAACTCTGAGAAGATGAAATGGATCTAAGAACTCAGTAACCTACAAAGAGGCTCTGTGGTCCTTACCCTGCCTAGCTAGCGGTGCGGGGGAGTAGTGAGGGGAACCTCTGCAGTAAAACAGAAGCGTGTCCCCGTGCCCTCCTGTGTGTCAGGAACTGAAGCCCGTGTACACATATGTTTCCAGAATGTAAACCTGGTTTTCACCTGTGTTTCGCCAAGGATAACTGTGTGCATATTTTCACGTGGTTTCAGCTAAGTCTATGGCACTGCTGCTTTCCAGCCCTCAGCCTCCATTTCTCTTGGCCTCCCATACACACTGAACACTTTACGTAGGATTCTGCTGTGGTTTAGTTCTAGAATGTTCTCCCATTCAGAGGTGGAGCTTTTGGAAGGTAATTGGATCATAGAGGTGCTGTACTCATTAGTGGACTCACTCAGGGACAAGGTTGGGACTTAATGCGCTTGTTGGGAGATGAGGCTGAGTGGGCGGGGCATCACAGGTGTGTGACCCGGGTGTGTTCCTGCCCTGGGCTCCTCTTTTCTCTGCTGCTGCTCCACCATCCCTTGAGCGACTCTCCTCTGACAGGCCCTTCCCCTGCTGTCTCTGCTTCACAACCAGCCAACCTCCAACTAAACACACTGCAAGTCTGAGCCAAGAGCACCCTTCTGCTCCTCTGAATTACAGGTGTGGGGCGTTTTGTCTCAGGGACAGGAGACGGACTAATACAGGTCCTCTTCTCTGGGCAAAGGACACAAAGGTGATTCAGAAATCGCAGCTGGTTGTGAAAAACTTTCAGTGGTGAAGATAAGCCAAGAAGAAGCTACAGATTACAGCCCTGGGGAGTTCATCAGATGGAAGGAAGGAAGGCCATGGCCTTCTAGGGCAGCTAGTTGAGCAGGTGATAGAAGAGGTTATGTAAGAATGGCTGCTGTTTTTCTGAAGATGGCGTTTTGGGGCACAGGACAGACTCTTCTCAGTTTTTTGAAGACTGTAGGAACTCATAGAGCTCCTTAGAAAGGGGATGAGCTGTGTGTTATTTTCACAGCTTGACAGGAGAAAGACACATTTAACAGAAAGACAGGCAGCACCAGACCCCTTCCCATTGTTGCCAGTTCATCTCCTCAGTGGGGAAGGAGTGAGCATGGGGCAGCTGAGCCACCTCTGGGCTCCCACTGGTCTGCAGTGGACCTGAGACACCATCTCATTTAGTCCTTGTCAAAAGCCCTATGGCATGTTGTTGAATCTCATTTTATAGCCGAGAGGACTTGAGGCTTGGGATATTTAGCTTGTCCAAACAAAGAGCAGGAATTTGAATTTACAGTTTCTATGGCTTGATTCTCAAGTCTGTATTGCTTTATTTGAAATCCCACTGCCTTCAAAAATTTTCTCTGAGCATCATAGCCTCATGTCCAGTTGATTGTTTGTCAAGGATCTTAAACTTGGAATTCAACAGAAAGTAACTGTTAGTTGAGGAAAAGAAAAAAATAAAAACTTTGAAGCTCGTCCTTTTGAAAACCTAGCATACTTTGGTAAGATGGCTATTAATATCAGGATTGCAAGCTTGTTTTTTGGGAAAGCCAGGGTGTTGCTCATTTGCATACTGCTTTGCATTCATTTGCATTCTTTCCCCCATGCAAAATCAAATACAGCTAATTGGTGCAACCTTGTTACAATGAGAAGCAGGCCCAGCCTTCTGTGCCAGGGCAGATGGAGCTCAGAACAGGGATTAAAAAAAAAAAAAACCCAAAGGCAGTCAAGTCCTGGATTGAACACACAGGGAGAGCTGAGAGGGAAACACACACCCTAAATGCCTGAATGAGAAGTAAGGAGACTGAGCATCATTATCTTTGAAATAGCAACCCTTTGAAGTCATTATTGCGGAGTGGAGGTGGTGGGAGAGGAGAGAGGAGAAGCCACAGAAGCTGGTCAGAACTGTGCCCGAGGCAGGATTTTGTGGGAGGAACAGCAGCACACGATGTGGATCCCAACGGCCTCCAAGTGGAGCTTAGAGTTTCGCTTCGTTACTCCCAAGCTGTAACACCTCACACTTTGTGGATGTACAGGGCTTACATGGGGGACCATAGATAGGATAAACTCTGCAAAGGTTAAAGTGCAATGCTCAGGGGAAGGGAGCTCTGGACTGTATTACTGTGGAAGGCAGCTCTAGGTCCTCCTGGAACCCTGGGGCCATCGACCACAGTGCAGGGTCTGGTCCCAGACATTGACACATATATAATGAGCATCTAATGTGGACCCAACCTGTGCTAAGAGCATCCCAGTCATGGTTTCATTGAGCAATTCCCATGATCCCCCTAAGAGCTCTTTATTAGAATCCCACCTGACAGATATTACTAAGCTAACAATGTGCTTGCCAAGTGCTCTGGAAAACTGCTGCCAAAATTTAGGGCCCTCTCTCTCCTGAGCAGGTACGGTGACATTTGTGTTTCAGGTCCTCCTCACTCCCCTTTTCTGTATGAAGATTGTGACCTTTCTACCACTCGACTTTGTAAAGTGCAGGTCACCTAGTTGTGGCCGTTTTTATTTGGCCGTGGATTATTCCTTCGCCATCCGAGGATCCCTATTTGTTTAACTGGTGCTGCTCTAATATTTCACATCCAAGTTCCATGACTCAGGATGATCCATTCTAAGAAGGGGGGATCCCAGCCTCCAAAGCAGACTGTGCCACTCTTTGCAGATCTCACTGCGCCTTGCAGGGTTCAGTCCATACTTTCTGACACCATCAGTACGCAGCCTGGCATGCTGTAGCCTGGTGGCTTGCTGCCACCAATGAAATGGACATGGAAGTGATGGAGGCCACCACGGGGCAGAAGACAGCATGTGGTGTGACACAGCTGACATTTTCTCTTGGCCTGAAGATGAGCAGTATCATAGACACATTCTGCGCCACCACCAGCCCTAGAGCAGGATGGGAAGCAGCCTTGGGCTGCTGCTGCTGTTGAATCAACTGAGTGAGAAGTAAATGTCTGCTCTTGCATACCTTCAAAGGCCTCTCTGTTGCAGGCTTATCACTTTGCCTCTTCTGGGTGAAATACTCAACCTCTCCTTATACCGTGAGATTGGGTCTCAAGTATGGTTCTTCTCTTAAATTTCTGGGGGTACATTACAGAACCAACTATAAGGTGGGTGTCAAGATGCTTAGCCGAATGTGACTGCCAGCACTCAGAATATCTTGTTCTTCCACTTCTAAAATTGCTGCAAAACTGTTAAAGTCTCATTGCTACACTTCATGACAGTGTATGCTTTACAAAATTATTTTATTAATCTTCTCAAAAACCCTATGAGGTAAGCGATCTACATGTCCCACTTCCAGAAAACAAGACAGAAGCTCAGAAATGTTCAGTAATACATTCATGGTCACACAGCCAAGGAGAGGGTCAAGATTGAAATCAGCATTCCTCTCAGGCATCAGCCCTAACCTTATTACTTTCTGATCATATGTTTCCCCTTCAAACTGGATATTAACAGGCTGAGTCACACACCTCATTCATCAGAGATGCCTGAAAATATTTTGTCTGCTTATGAAAAACAAAATAATTATGAAGCAGTGAAAACAGCATTAGACCTGGTATTAGCTGTGGCATAAGCCAGTATGGTTTTCTTATAACCTTAGATTATATATTTTTCCTCTTTGTAGCCTGGGATTTTAATCTGGAAAATGGAGCACTTTTCCTCAAACTATAATCTGAGGGTCTTCATTTGACCCCTAGAAATATATGCACAAAGTCTGATATTTATAAGGCTCTGTAACATTCACCCAGCAGAGATATGTCATGTACTCAGAGATGAAGAATTCTAATGCTTTGATCTGTGGACTCTGCCATGTCTCTCCCCTGTAAGTAGATTCGGAGGAAAGGAGAATTCTGTCTGGCTAAACAACACTTGAGATTCGGAGAGTGAGTGTCAGGTTTACCAAAGGAGAACTGGAAAGTAGGCTGTGTGATTTCATTGAAAATCATTAAAAATGTCACTGCTGCACATGTCTTGGGCTTTTTCTTGCTTATGCCTCAGAGAAGCTGTCCTTTGTCCCCTCTGCCAGCGACTGAGTCATTAGTTATGGCTATTGGTCATTTCCTGTCTCATTCAGCCAAATAATCATATTATTTTGACTGGGATGAGAGTGAGTGCTGAGCCATGAAGCAGCGGATACACTTCCTTGGATGTGGGAGGAAAAGAAAACAATGTAGAGGGGTAGCTGGGGTGAGCTGGAGTTGGGTGATCCCCCGGCTTTTCTGTTGGCATTTAATTCACCCAGAGAATCACACACATGCATTAGCAATCTATAATTACAGGCACCTCTGATATGTTGTCCTCCACGCGAGATGCTGGAAATACAGAAATGCACACATCAGAAAAAAGCAAGTGGCAGGATGCCTTGAGGTATCCTGATGGGAAAGCTGAGTCTGAGGATCACGATTCTACAAATGCCTGCGAGCAATGTGCAGCAGAATAGCAAGGTGTCCTGCGCAGTGTGATGTGCATATTAGATGATTGTGGACATAAAACAAGCTTCATAATCATTATCTTGCCTTGATTGTTGACCTCCTTATTATTTTAAAGTAAAAGGCCAGCAAAATAGCTCAGGAGACTAAGTGTCTGCTTTGGTAAATGCAGGGACCAGGTTTCAATCATCAATCCAGCACAACGTGCCAGCCCCGCACTCAGGGTGTGTGGAGCCCGCAACAGAGTCCAGGTGTGGTGGCACATGTCTCTAATCCCACTGCCAGGGAGGCTGAAAACAGGAGGGTCACTACAAGTCCAAGCTGCGTAGTGAGACACTGTACCAAACACACAAAATGAATATATGTGGTCTTTCAATGTCTCTAATTTCAAAGTCTATTTTGTTTGATAGCAATATAGCCTCTTATGCCTATTATGATTATCATCATGGCTAGGTCAAGAGACTTCTGGAGCTGTGACTACATTTGGAGGCATTAACCTAATTGCTGGGTGGGCTACTGAGAGGCCAGGCCTAGAAGCGTGACCTTGGAGACTAGATCAGGTCCCTGGCTGTTTTCTCTTTGACTCTTCACTTTTTCTGCTCTCTGGCTGTCACCTGGCAAGCAGCTTTTTTTTTTTTTTTTTTTTTTTACAGCATCCTGTGTCTTGGTATTTTTGCCTTTGGGCCTGGTGACCATGGGCTAAAACTCCTGAATCTCTGAGCCAAAATAAGGGTCTCTTCATTTAAGCCGCAGGTATCAGATATTTTGTCTTGGTGTAGAAACTGACCAACCGAACACCCTAAATTTCTTGTGCTTCTTACATGATTAACATCTCTTTTATTCTTTCACCTTTTGTATTTCTAAAGATGGTATTCTATTTTATTATTGCTATGTTTTTGGTACTGGGAATCGAACTCAAGACCCCGTGCTCACCAGGTAGGTGCTATGCCGCTGAGCTATATCCTTAGCTCTAGAGGTGACATGTTAAAAGTATGTCTCTTGTGGGCCTCCTATAGTTGGTTCTTGAATTTTTATCCAGTTCAATGTACTCTGTCCTGTGATTGGAACTTTTGTGCATTTGTAGGCCATGGAATTGTCAACGTGGTTGTGTTTCAGTGAGCCACACTGCTCTTTGTTACCTGTTCCATCTCTTCTTCATTTTCCTTTTCCTCCTTGTCTGCCTTCTAAATAAGAAACAAATATTTATCTAGCATATTTTAGCATCTCATTTTTGCTTTTTTTTTTTTTTCTGTACCAGGAATTGAACTCTGGACCTTGCTCTTGCCACACAGGTGCTTAAGCCTGTTGAGCTATCTCCCCAGTCCCTGATTCCTTCACTTTTTTGTACCTCGGTTTGTCTGAATTTCTTTTGCAATTTTATTAAACACTACAGTATAAGTCTGTGTGTTGCTATTAAGCTTTCTTTGTTTCTTTCACTGATTTCCCACTGCTGCTTGAGAGCCCAATTTGGGACGCTACTGTTCCTAGCTGTGTGTGTGTGTGACTTGACTATTTATCAAGAATTAGGGTAATTTTGAGTTTATCTTTTCAGTATTCTTTTCCCTTATAGATTTCCTCCTAATTTTTAGTTTGTCTTCTAACCTCAGGCTTTGTATTCTGCAATTTCAAACGTATAAAGTACAGTTTTCTGCCACAGCTTCTGTTCAGACATGGGCAAAACAGTTAAAGCAACAGAAAACTTACTGCTCTCACGCATTATAGTTCTGCCTTTCGAGAACAGATGTCTTCATGCCTTCTATGGTCCTTTAGCTTCTCTCCTAGGCATGAATAATTTAGTAGGCAAAGAACTGAACAGAGCTTAGACTTGGTGCTTATCTCTCACTAATTCTGTCATTCTCTGGTAGTCAAAAATTCATCTTTGGAATTTCATTTGTCTTTTAACCATCTAATCTGGTCTCTGGCATTCAGGCCAGTATGGCTATGGTTTCTCATACTTTTAGCCAAAGGGTCTATAGAGCATGCTCACATTGGGATAGCTGCATAGCTCCAGTTCTTTGCTCTTACAACTGTTGTTTTTGAATCTTTTATCCAGTTTTTATAATGCCATTTGAAGGCAGATTCATGCAATCACTTCACCCCTGTGTCATTCTTCGTTCTTAATTAGGTGACACTCCAAAAACACTAGCTATAAGACATGTGGGGGGTGGCAGTGTTTGTGCACATTAGACATCTTGCTAGGCTAATTCAGTGTTTGAGGATTTATTTTCATCTTATTCCTTTTGGCCTTCTACGTAATTCATAGTGAGACTTCAACATAAAATGCAAACTCTTCGGGTTAGAGCTATTGAATAAATAGAGTTGAAATGGGGCATGGTGACACATACCTGTAAGCCCAGGACTCTAGCAGGCTGAAACAGGAGGCTCACAATTTTAAGTTAAGTCTGGGGAACTCACTGAATTGGTAAGACCTTGCCTACAGTAAGAGATTAGATAGATAGATAGATCGATCGATCGATAGATAGATAGAACCTACATCTTTATCACTATTAGTATAGTATACATGGTGAAAGTAAGATCAACTGTCTTTTAATGTACCTTTCTACAGGAAAGAACACTTACTATGGATTCAGTATTGTGTTTTCTATGCAGTAGATGATTTTGAGATGTTAGCTTGAATAGAATACTAAGTGAGATGTGTTTTACAAACTCAATTCTATCTGACCATGTCATTTTCCTCCTTTGAATATAAGGCTGGTATAGATGGCTTTGCCTGCAGAGCAGCTACTACTTCTTCCGTTCTAACATCTTAATTTCTCTTTGGGCAGCCATCCCTCTCTCATCGAGATGAGTGAGATCAAGGGGGAAGAGACTATGACAGGGATAATTAGAGTGTCCTAGTGCATGACAATAGTAATTAATGAAAGGATATCATGGGGCCCAACTTGGTCTGCCAAGATGCATTCCTGAATCTTCTGTTAGAACTACTTTAGGGGGAAAGATCATCATTTGGAACTGATGCAAAGATAGACAGTGTGTCTTCATTGATTTCTCACTACCAATAACCTTAAGGAAATATAAAAGCAACATGGAGCTGGCTGTTTTCCTTCCGAATTCTATTTCTGGAGCAATGGACAGCACCTTGACAAGTCTTGGGGAGACTCTGCTTCAGCAAGAATAACGCTAGAGAGCTTGGATCTGAGCCATGAAAAGAAATGGCTTTCAGCTGAGTTCCTGCATGAAGCCACCTTTGAAACTTTCTTTTTTCTTTTTTTAACTTTATTTTATCGCTGGTTCAGCCTAACTTGGGGGTGGAGCTAGTGGTGCAACATGTGATGTTGGGGATCAAACTGCAGTCCCTGTGGTTGCCTAAGCAGGCACTTTAGACAGTTGAGCTATCTCACCAGCCCCCTCTGAAACTTTCAATACCTAAATTTCATACCTAAATCTTTATTTCTTCCTTCCATGTCTATCCCAGGTTGAGCTGGGTCCATATCACTTGCAAAGAGGCTTAGAGGAAGTGCAGGCTCATTGTCTCTTTGGCTCCTAGAGTCCCGGCTCGTCACTGGTTCTCACCTACCCCACAAGTGCTTCCTGCTCCACTAGAGTGGACTCTTTGTAGTTCTAAATGGAATAGAGACCGAGAGACTTCAGGAACTTCATGGTCCTGATCAACCAGCCCCATGTGCCAGATGGAAGATTCAGATCCTAGTTTGCTTGTGTCCATGTAAGAGGCTATGATTTGAAGCAAAAGTGGTGAAAGGAACAAAGAACACAACTTTGTCTCCCTTTGACATTTCCCCTGAGCCCCTCTCTTCAAACTGTGTGAGGCCTTTGTGTCCTATGCAGACTGTGGCCTCTGGGGGTGGGGGTGGAAGTTGATGTGTCCTCTTAGAAGAAACTGTGACTTCCCTAAGGCCTGAGTTTTCTTTCTAAGACAATAGGCCTTTATTTCTGCTTTTAAAAGTGATTAAATAGTTCTTTTGGGGATGGGGGTGGGGGAACAGTACTTAGACAACTCATTACTTCCACTTGTGATACTTGGAATTCCTAAGACATCTTCTAAAAGCATTTTTATAAGCTCAGAAACAGACAGTCAAGGAAGGAAGCCTGATTTAAACCTGCAGCACATATTTCTGACTAAAGCATGTGGAAACATGTTCTTATTTACCTTTCCATTCTGCAAACTTTGCCATTGGAGCCTTGCATTGATCTTGTCTTGGTCTCTGTCAACATAGCTACACCTTAGGTCAACATACCCCAAGTCTCATCAAGGAAAGGCTGGAGTGAAGAAATGATTTTCTGGCATTTCCATCAACTACATTTCAGTCCTGCTGAGGATATCAACACTTTGTCAAAACCCCAGAGAACGCAGGTACAGCCACACACATACTTAAAAAAAAAATAGTCTCCCATCCCCCTTTTTGTTTTTTTAGGTATTTAGTACAGGGTCTACAGGATCTCACTGCGCAGACCAGACTTGTTGTCATACTTCCTGGTTTCCAGCCTCCCAAGCACTGGGATTACAGCTGTATGCCGCCTCGCCCAGTCTCAGCACACTGGGGGCGAGGTCAGCACGGCAAGCTGGAGGTCGAACCCCAGCCCCTGTGTCTACCTAGGCAGGCCCTTTAACCTGCTGAGCTATCTGGCTGGCCCTCCCATGCCTCTTATCAAGCGATGTTTCCCTAGAGTGTTTCACTTGTTTTGTTTGTGTTTCTCTCCATGGTGTCTGTTGCTCCTCACCAACCTACACAGCTGTCTCCTCTCCCTCTTCACTTTACTCATTTCTTCCATCTACATTTCTCTGTTTCTATTTTAGTTTCTTATCTCCAAATCAATGTGTCACTGGCTGTTTTCATGAGAAAATAATAGGTCTTTACCTGAGTGTTGGAAAATTTGCCAACCTTATTGATTCTGTCCCTCTGTACTAAATTGTAGCATATGCAAGAAATTTGTTTTATATTCTGTCCCACAGAATGGTCATTTTGTCACATCATGTTTTATTCTGCATGAATCTAAGTAGACATTAGTGGGTTATTTTTGGTAAAAGACCCAACAGTAATAATTATCTCAGTCTTTTCTGGTCCATTGTTTGACCATGTCAATGTGGAGAACAACCATGTTCATTAGACAGTATGCAAATGGACGGTGTTGGCATTCCAGTAAAACTATATTTACAAAGATGAAGTGGTTTGCCAGCACCTGCTCTAGAACATTCCTTGTGGTAAGTGAGGCATCTCCTGAATTTCTGCCTTTTCCCCTGGATCTCACCCTTTGGTGTGGTTGCCCATGATTACACAGTAAAAGGGGAGCTGGACCTGCCCACGTCCAGTTCATGCTTGTTACCACCCCATCATTATTCCTCTCCAGAGACAGCTGTGGTTTGCTGAGGCAGAGAATAGAACCATTCTCTCTTTTTACCAATCTCCAGTGGGTCCCCTTTGTCCACTTAACAAGGATTCCTTTCCTTAGCCTGGTATCTGAATCCCATCAGCATAGAATGACAACCTGTCTTCTAGAGTTTCTAGCCCAATAAAACTTTATTGACAACTTCAGTATCTCTACCCAAGGTGTTCTGCTCGTTTTCTTCCACACATAGGGTCTGTTATGGCTTTGGCTGGCTGCCTGGAACTCCTTTTTAATTTCCTACCCACTCATTTGTCTTTCTCTACTTTCAAGACAATTTGAATTGCACTTCTGGGCTGAGTCAGGAACTGTCGTGAATGTTCTTTGTATGATACTTTCTATTTAAAAATTTTCCAGCACCTTTCCCTTGTGTCCAGTATGGCTTACAAAGTCCCTTGAGCTTGGTCTAGTGATTATTGTGCCCCCTGCCTCTGTGGTCTCTTTCATACTCAGTCTGTGAACTCATGGCATCTGATTTTTAAAATTTTTATGCATTTGCTATAAGGTCACACTACATAGCTCAGTCTCAAACAGGAGTAGGTCACACTACTGGGAGGCTGAGACAGAGGAAGCAGCAATGGTCCGGATACAGGGCCCAGGGCCTTGACCCCAGCCCACACCCATCTGGGCAGATGTGCGCTGTGCCAATCCTGTGGGTGGTTTCCAGGCCAGTCGAGGTGATATAATCAAGTGCCACCATGATAAAAGCCATGCAGAGGCTTATCCTGGGCTGAACCACAAACTTAGCAAGAAGTCCTCCTGTCTCAGCCACCCAGTGCTGAGATTACAGGTGCCACCATTGTGCCCAGCTTCAGGGCCAGCACAGCATGTGCTGTGCTATTGGGAGTTGAACACAGATCCTGGTGCCTGCCAGGCAGGTGGTTAGATATTAGCTAGCTCCTCAGCCAGTCTTGGCTTGTTGAGTGTCCCATGGATACATAAAGAAAACTTCCCCATCCATTGGTTCTCCTTTTCCCCACTGTGGCTAGGCTGTTGCACAGTTATTTCCTGCCCCTATTCATACTTCTACTGACATGTCATACCCTTCAGGAGCCCTTCCCTGTCCTGTGATAAACCTAGGTGCTCCCAAGGACATCCTGTGGCCCTGATTCATTTGTTCATAAAAGTCTGAATTCAAAACCTGGCAACACAGTGTGCATTGATTCTTCGTTGCCTTTCTCCTCAACAAAGTCACAGGCTTCTTAACAAAAGGCCTCTAAGTGCTCTGTTCATAAAGTAGTTAAACTTCTTCATCAGTGCTTGGTAACTGAATTAAACTACTAAGAGAATGAAATGTATTATAAGAAACGTGTAGCTGAAAGATGGCACTGTCTGAGTATCAGGTAAGTGGATGGATTAAGTTCCTTTACAGACCTTTCCAAGATACGGTGATGTGAGGTGCCACCACCTCCTCCTGGAGCTTTGTTCCTTCTTTGCACTTTTGCACTTTGTTCGGCTGATCCACCACTGCTTCAGCACTTGCTTTTGAAACTTGTTAAAGAACATTATCCTGCCCTCTCTCCATCCTTAAGCGGGGCCTCCCTTGTGAGTGTGCCTCATGCCACCCAATAGCTGGTCACTGGGGCAGTGAAGATGTTCTCAGATGTTGCGAATTTTGTTTCCTGCTTAGCAACTTCAGTGGTGAAAGGACTTCTTGCTAAGTTTGTGGCTCAGCCCAAGATAAGCCTCTGCATGGCTTTTATGATGGCAACACTGGATTATATCACTTCGACTGGCCTGGAAGCTGCCCACAGGGTTGGCACAGCACACATGTGCACATGTGGGCGTGGCCGGGGGCATGGACCTGGCGCTGAATCCGGACCATTGCTGCTTTTTCTCTGGCACTGGTTGCCTGTTCTGCTCCTGTGTCCCCATGCTGTAGGAAGCTGAGCTCTACCACACCCTTCCCCCAGTTGGCCATCGACTGCATTGCCTCAAAATGTGCGCCGAATACAACATCTCAACCTTTACTTGTCAGCCGCATCTAGTGCTGTGTCCTGCAAAAGGAAGTTGATGGTATAGCTGTCTTCAGGCTAAGCCTACCAGCAAACTAACCATTATTTTAGGCGGTTGGAGCCATGCCATGTCCATTCCTGAGACTGAGCTGGGGTGAGTTACCCTGACTAACGTCTGAATAGACCCATTTGGAATTGAGAAAGGAGTGAACCCTCTGAGGAAGAGGTACAGAAAAGCAGTGAATTCCTACTGAGGAGCTGCCTGCAATGTTCT
Organism: Capromys pilorides; assembly: GCA_004027915.1. Lineage (NCBI taxonomy): Eukaryota > Metazoa > Chordata > Mammalia > Rodentia > Capromyidae > Capromys > Capromys pilorides. The sequence goes on from PVKN010000525.1 coordinate 29,174, forward strand.
AAATGCCCGGTTCTGATTGTGACAGCCTCTGCACATATGGGTGCAAGAGCTTTAATCCACTGAGCTATTTGGTCAACCCTTAATCAAACCAAATTAAACATGACGGTTAACCTAAGTTGCACAACCTGATCATCCATGTAGTTTCTACGTTTGCCACATTCTATTATTAATATTTTTATACATGTTTGCCTAAGGCATACTTGTATTACTGTTATCTAACATGGGCTTTGACAGCATTAGCCCAGCTAAAGCTTTTATTTTTTTGGGGGGGGGGGTACCAGGGATCGAACTCAGGACCTTGTGCTTGCCAGGCAAGCACTTATTCCACTGAGCTGTCTCCCAGCCCAGCCAAAGCTATTGTGTCCCATGTGACATGTATGGACTGTGTGCATGCTGTGTGGGCATAACACGTGTGTCAGAGAGCATGGCATCTTGCACCTTCCTAGAGATTCTAACCTGGTAAGTGTGCATGTATGGAATTTTGTACAAGAGCCAGGAAGGGTGAAGGGAGCTGTTAGGGATGGTGGGAGGGTCCAAGAGGATTGCTTCATCCATTTTTATGTGAAGGACAGCTAGGGAGCTAGGACAGAAGAATGGCCATTCCCCTTCTGGATTAGAACCTGTGTCTCCTGCTCCAGCTATTTAAATTTGCATAGAAGCTAAGTCTCCTCATGTGCCTACGTGGGTTTCCATGGTTCTTTTCCTTTCTTGCTGCCTTTATCATGCTTTTTGGAATGTTTTATTTGTTTTCTGTGTGCATACATCCAGCAGACTGGACCTGACCAAGGGCGTCTGTCACCTCCCTACCCCTGGTGTCTCATGCTCTGCTGACACAGCGTGAGTGCCCAAGAAATGCCCATCAGATGAGACAGGCACAATTCCCATCTGTGGGAAGGGGGAAGGCAAGGTTTGCTGTACTGGTGTCTCATGGTGGCTGCGCATGCCATGCATGACATGCTCAAAGCGCCTATGGCATAGCGCTCCTTTCCCCAGGAGTCAGAGAGACACAAGTAAAGGTTGATGTCCTGAGGCTTGAGGCAGTGCAGGAAGAGAGTTCTAGAGCTCCGCTCAGGGCGCATGCAGGCCAGGGGCTGATAGGTTTGACGTATGCAGTGTTGTTACATTTTTCTTTCTTGAAGTTCCTGGGAATTAAACCTCCCGCTGAACTGCTGCCACCCAGGGATATGGCCTTGTGCTGGGGCCCATCTTGTTTTGAAGAAGTCTGTACTTTGCCTTGGCTTTATTCTTTGTTTTTGAAAGAAATAAAAATAGACTTAGTCCTTGGGCAAATAATTCTCCAGGTAGGGGTGTGGTGCTGGGGTATCACGAGCAGACATTGACAGTAGGTGCTGAGCTCACAGATGCCCTTGGAGGCTTTGGGGAGCCCCACAGCAGTGTGGGGTGGGGTGGGGGGACTGGGGGAGAGTTCCAGGAGCTGACTGTTGCCAGGGTGATAACTGCTGATTATTATAATGAACAGCTCCACGCACGATGCCATTAACATCACCACACATCTTGCTAAGCACTTTACGGGGCATTGTCGCTTTACTTTTCAGAAAACAATGTGCAGAGTAGACTATCCCAGTGTTGCCCACAGATCACTGAGGCCTGGAGTGACTGTGAACATTACTCTGTGCTGAGCCATGTGCTGGATGGCACCAGGGCCTGTGTCATCCTCCCACCAGTAGCATGAAGTAGGTGCCACGTGACACTGTGTGGCTTAAGCATAGCTGGTATAGCGGCACATAATGTTCTTGCTACACCAGTGATCTGAGGTGCCTGACTCCTCAGTTTGCTGAACCACGGTGGCGATTCATGGGAGAAATCCTGCTCCTCTGTGGCTAGGTTGTGGGAGGGGATGAGAAAGAGATTTGGGGCAGGCTGAGGGTGCTAAGAGGGATCAGGATATCCTCAGGTCAGATTCTCAAACTTTATTAATGTAGACAGCAGTGGTCAGCTGCTGTGCCTGCTGTGTGGGGGCGTTATCTAAATCATATTGAGTTCTGGCCGCCACTGAAGTAACACAGTTGTTCCTCATTTCACAAGGTAGGAATGTGAGACTTAGCAAGGCAGCCTGGGTGCCCAGTGGACCAAAACACCTGGGTCCGGAAGCTGGGCTTTGAGCTGGGCACTCCCCTGTGCAGGAGCCAGGGTGGGCTCCTGTTCTAGACCTTCCATCACTGCATGCACCAACACCAATTTCTCTGCCAGCAACACGGAGTAAAAGGCTCTAGGGACAGGAACTTAGACAGGGAGGTCTTTGCTGCAGCCAAAATGCGTGGTCACCCTGAGGACAACTTGCTGGAACTGGGCGCGAGACCACTGCACATGCCGGGCTGGCTTCACACCTGTGCGCAGAGCATTCAGCGCCCCTCCTGGCAGAGGCCCAGGTTCGCCTTAGTGTTCTGCTATTGCTTGCCATTCTCCATCGCTTGCTCCGGCACCTTCAAGAGGCCCCGCATTTTCTCTAGGCAGTCAGCCATGGTCTGTTGTGAGAGGGGTTAACCAGGACTGCAGAAGGCAGAGGCTTTCCTAGGCACAGGAGGTGGGCGCCACCCAAGTGCCCCCTTCCTGAGACTGCTGGCCTGCACTGGATGGCTGTGCTTGAGGACAGGAGGACGAGAGGTCAACAGGACAGAGGAGGCACTGGTGCCCTGCACCCCTCTATGGACCAGCTCAGCCAGGGGCAGGGAGAAGAGAAACAGGCAAGGGCACGGGCTGTCCACCTTGCTTCTCCAGCTCCTTCTGTGTGCAGATCAGCTTTTATGTAAAGCAATCCAAAGAAGGACAGGACAAGGAGATATAATTGACTTAGACCTGCGAGTTCAGGTTGGTGTCCTAACAGCCGCGGGACCCTGGAAACCAGGGTCTACCAAGCCTCACAGCCAGCCTTGGTTTCCTGGGCTCCTCATCTTCGAACCTGCTTGAACTCAGCTCCACCGCACCTCCCACCTAAGGACCTGCCTCATCTTATCTGAGGAAATTGAGGCATAGACAGTTGAGCTGTACTCCTGAGGGCTTGCTTGTCTATTTTGCTATATTATTTCAGTCCATCAGATAGTCCATGTTTTGGCTATTTATTTATTGTTTGTTTGTTTATTTGTTGTTGTTGCTGGAGACTGAGCCCGGGCCTTGTACATGCTAAGCACAGGCTCTTTCACTGAACTGCCTCCTCAAGCCACATATCCCATTGTCTCCTCTGTTTCAGGATCTTTGCACCTGCTGTTTCCTAGACAAACATCTCCTGCATCTCACAGGCGAGTTCATGAGGCCGCTTCTTGCTGATAGTACAGTCCTGGCCCTCAAAATCCCTTGCGTGAAGGGACCCTTTCTGAGCTCTCTCTGGGAGGTCACCCCACTGCTTTTCTCATTCCCTGACCCCCTTCTCTCCTTCACAGTGCCTATGCCACATTTGAATTCTGCATTAATTCCTCCACTTATTCGTGAGCCTCTCCCTCGCTCTATAAGCTATATAAGGACAAGGCCAACCATGCTTGCCTCCCTAGACCACCATAGCTGGCCTGTGCCAGGGACATTGTGGATACAGAATAGCAAGGAGAGCACAAATCCAGCATTGCACAAGTGGAAGAGAACCGGTCAGCACAGCAGAGAGACGGAAGGAGCTGGGGACGTAGAGGCTGCCGCTCTCTGTGTGGGAGTCGGAGCCGGCCGGCCACAGTTCTTGGCTGCGCAGTGAGTGAGGTAGCAGCACATCCGCGCCGCTGCTGAGCTCGGCAGCCTGGCCCCTTCTGCAGCTACAGTTTTCTGTGCATGTTGCTGGGTGGGAGGGAGGAGAGTCTCTGGCGCTCCTTGTAGTGCGCAGCTGTTGGAAAGGCCAAGGCCCAGCTGGGGCTTGTTGGAGGCCTGGCAGGTGGAGCAGCCTGCAGCATTTTTCTTGCTTAGATTCTGGCAGCTCTGATTTAGAAGCTAGAACACAGTGACCTGGAGCGCTGTGACCTTTGGCACAGTTTCCTCCTGATTCCTCTCCTGCTCATCAAACGGGGAGCTGAATCCCTACGACCGCCCTGGCTCTGCTGCCTGTGAGGCTGTTTCACTTAGATCCAGGGTCTGGAGAGAAGGAGGACCAGAGGGCTGCTGGGCTCCACTCTCGGAGCATCAGAGGCTCCGGATTGCCTTCTGCTCTGCTTGGAATTTGTCACGTGTGTGCCAATGTGTGCCAGGCTACGAAACTGTCTCCTCAGGTGCTGGCTCTGAGGGGGAGCTGTCCTTGGAATAGCAGCCTGCACCACAGCAGACTCACCCTTGCTGCCCAGCCTCCCTGGTGCCATCTGCTACAGATGAGTTAAAGCAGATTCTGATTTGTGAATACTTCCTAAGGCCCCGGAGCCTCAGTTTTCTCATCGTTAAGATGGGCATAAGAATGAAAACTTGCCTGGTATAAAACGCACACTGTTTCACTTCATCTTGAGCCTTTTTCTGCTTAATTATTATGACTTTGCCTTGGCTTCCCTTCCTGAGCAGTGGATGTGGAATACAGCTCATGTTGGTGGCATGTGGAGAAGGCTTGGGGTTCTATTCCTGTCACCACACACGTGGTGCCTCGCACAGTACCTGGCACAAGGCGGCTGGTCACCAGGAAGAGACATCTGTCGTCACCACTCTCAGTGACCGTGTTTGCCCTCATTAGGCTGCCTTCTCCTATAGCCTCGGTGTCGTCCTTGAGGCCTGGCATGACAGCTACTTAGCCGGGGAATCTGAGCCTGACAAGCTCTCAGATGAGTCCAAAGCCACATTTCTAGTACACACAGCAACGAAGGACCACATTTATATCTGTTTCGCTCCACCTTGAACCTCTTTCTACTTCATTATTACTATTGTGCCTTGCCTTCCCTTCCTGAGCAACAGATGAGGAACATAGCTTATGTCTAGGACATATGGAGAAGGCTTAGGGTTCCAGCACAGTTGCTGTCAATAACAAAGATTAGAGGAGTTGCCTGTATGTGGGGAGGGGAGTACATAAGATGCTTTCACTTACGATGTCTTCTCGCAAATCCACAACCCAGCCCCTGTAGATGAAAAAACCTAGGCTTTGAGACAGTGGCTTCAGGCAAGTAGTCCCTGTAAGCCCTTAGTTGCGTGTGCTACAGAGCTATTAGCTAAGGTCTGGGATATGTCCTTATGCGACCTGTTTTAGTTTCAGCTCTGAGCTCATAGGCTCTTGACCTCCATCTTTCTCTGTCTCCTTCTTCTTCTATAACGTGGGGTAATTATAGCAATGGAGATGATATATAAACTGCTTGTCACGCTGCCTTGTGTGTATAAGAGCTTGATACATGAGCGATACTATTATTGGGCTAAAACTTTTCCATCTTTTGTTGTTAACATTCTTTTCTCCAGTTATAGCAACTAAGTAAAATCGAAGCCACAAATGTTAAGCTGGAGGATACCAAGAAAACTATAAGCACTGGGGGGCTGGGCAGGAACCCAGTGTTGTAAGATGCGTGAATGGCAGTGCCAAGGGAGAGGTTTTTGATTCAGAACCAAGGACAGCGCCCAATGTGGTCCCCTTCCCCTCTTGGGGACACTGCCTGGGGTCTGAGTAAGGACTCTCTCAAGGCTGCCCTGGGCCCCATGTGACAAACCTCCCAGCACTCTGCAGCTCCCATGCCATTCTGCCAACTGGAGATGCTTCCCTTTTTCTCTCACCAGAAGATGTTTCCAATGTAGCAGCAAGACTGGAGAACCTCAGAATCACCTTTGCCAAACCTGCACTCAGATGTGACAGATGCTGATGTTGTGCTTTGATGGAGAAGAGCAGCAGTCGCTTCCTTGTGTGCCTCCCCATCCACCTTTCCCCTTCTTCCTGAGATGGCCACAGGTTCCCTATGTCCCCCTCTGTCCTTATTTCTAGCTCCCACCTGCTTATGGTGACTTTCTATGCAGAGTGCTATTGCACCCACTTCGGGGCACTTTCTGTGCTGTATGATATATCACTGTGATCACTCTTTGAATCTGTACTGCACAGCACCTGTGTTGAGGCAGTGCTTGGCTTCTTCTGCTGGACTTGCCTCCTGGAGCTCAGAGACCACAGCAGGTGGGGGAATAGTATCTTGCACTGGGACTGGAATCTCTCCCCAGAATTTGTTCACATTCTGCACAGGAAAACTGTTTCACATCATTGTCGTTAGAAAATGGAAATGGTGTGAGAGAGAACTGCAGTATGGGTGCTCAGTGTCTATTTTGTGGTGAGCAGTGGGCTGGGAGTTGGGAACTATCTCCTTTACTTTCCTTGTTGCTGAAACAAAAATACTCAACACCTGTGACTTAGGTGAGAGGGTAGCCTTGGCTCATGGTTACACTCCACGTTTGCATGGCTCTGGGGTAGATGCAGCATGGCGAAGGGGTACAGAAAAGTGAAGATGCTCAAGTTATGGTAGCTACGAAGCAGTGAGGAAGCAAAGGAATGTGGGAGGGTGGGGAGAAATGCTTTTGTGGCTCCAGCTCCCGAAGTGACTGTCCTCTAACCAGGAACACCATTTACAGCACACTCAACTCATGACTCCATCAGGGATGAACTCACTGATAAGCACAGTGCCCTCATGTCCCACATCATTTCCAAATGCCTTCTGATAACCCTCTGAATGGACGGGGCTTTGGGGGGAAAATTCTGATCTAAAGCACAACAGGGATTAAGACAAGAAGGAAACTGCGGACTGCCCTTCCTTGGTGAGCTGCCTTCTGGAGGACACAGGAGCTACAGAAATGCTACCAGGATAACATCCTGCAAATTGTTATAGAAAAAGAAGATATTACAGGTCAGAGTGAGAGAAAGCAGGTCGCATCTGTGTTGGCGAGCATGGTCCGGGAAGATCCATTGACCCAACACCTTCATGAAGAGGAGAAGGGCAGAGAACCTGTGGTACAGAGGAACTCCACAGGCACTGAGGATTGGCGAGTCTGGAGGACAAGGAAAAAGTATGCATATCTTTTCTTACTTGTGCTTGAAGAACACTGCATACACTGCATAAGAGTTTTTTATATATTTAGTACAGGGTCTACAGGGTCTCACTACACAGATGGGGCTCATACTGATCCTGCTGTTTTCAGCCTCTCAAGTGCAGGGGTTACAAGTGTGCACAACCACTCCCAGTCTCCGTTGCCACCTCAGGGCACCTGGCATGGGAAGTGGTGCCAGGGATAGAACCCTGGTTCCTGTGCCTGCCTGAGCGAGCACTTTAGTCCACTGAGCTACCTGGCCAAGCCTAAGAGGCTGGATGTACAAGAGGTAGGAATGCATCCATAACTTGAAAAGGAATTCTTCTTTCTACGTATCTACCTTATTGACATTGTTCTCCATTAGTAAAATTACTCACTTCGAGGCACTTTCTTCAGGGCCTGAGGATGATTCTAGAGACTTGGACCTCTGCCAGCATCAGTGCCCCTCTTTCCAGAGGAGGCAGGATGACTTCTGTTTACTTGCCTTCTATTTCCACAGATTCTTTCATTAAGTTCATTCAGGTAACCTTCCCCTGGATACACCTTGGACTTCTAAATGGCCAACTTGTGTGGTGATCTTTGCGTCACTGGATCCAGAGAGATCTCTGATGTCTGCAGAGCTCTGAGTTTTCTTTCCATCCCTAGGGAGGTTGTCCAGTGCTTAAGGATCACTGCAGGGTTGGTGATAACCCCTTATTGCCCTACCACTTCTTACAGTGTTTTCCTCTGGGCATTCTTGAGTTCCCTTCTAGGGCTAGCTGTACGCAGTGCATCCTTCCCCCTTTCCCCTGCTGCCTGTCTCTGCAGCTGTCCTGAAGCCACAGATGCCAGTGGAAGAGCTCAGAAAGAGGATCTAAGAAGGGGCTTTCTGGTGGGCATCAGTGACTCACTGGTGGACAGGATGAGATATCCGTTTGATGAGTCAGTACTGAGGGGAGATAGACAGCCACCCAGACTGCTAATGTGTTGCTACCCGATCCCCCCCCCCCCACTTTGGCTGGCCTGAGACAGCAGAATAGCCTGAAGCTTCCTTTATATGGACCCCCTGAAGGTACTGGGGCCAACTCTGTGAGGTGTGAGAGGCAGCTAAGAGGGCCACGGAGCTGCTTCCAGGTAATTGAGGTGAAGGTTTAATACTGTGACAGAGATACCTCGGAGAGGCTCATTATCTTGGCCAGCGTCCCTCTATGCATAGCCTGTTGGCTCTACCTCCTCCATAAAAACAATTTCCTTTTGCATGTGTGTTGCCCTCCCTGCCCCCTGAGTGTGGTGATGAACTGCAGGTTTCTTGGCTTTGGAGAAGCCCCACAGGTAGCCCCTGCTGTGCTGCCGGGCCTGGGAGACCCTGCACTCCATCATGTGATCCTCAAGGACAAGAAGTCCCTCTTGTTTACCCTTTGGCTGAGTAACTGACTGAGAGACATGTGGCAGGGGCTCTGTGAGTGCTCCTTAATAAGCTAATTATTGCATACATGAAATTACATCCACACACGCATGACAGAGGCCAGCAGGGATCAGTGTCCCTGTGTGTTAGGGACCCTGAAGGAGTCCAGAGTACCCAACATATAACAAGAAATGAAGGAATGTGGAACTGGTGTGGGGGACGTCTTCCAGGCAGGGCTGCATCTCTGCATTTAAGGCAGGCAGCATGAGCCCTCACGATCCAATTGGAGATTTGGAAAGAACTCTCGCGTGCTTGGATTCCAGATTCAACTCAGAAGAAACCGGATCCCGAAAGTATTCAGAACATGTTTTGCAAGTGCTACTAGGAGCCCTGCAGAATGCAACCTCTGACATATTTGAGGCGTCTCCAAGCCGGGGCGGCACCAGCCCTTGGACACAGCCTTGTACTGTGTTCAGCCACGTCTGGGGAGCCCCTAGGAGCCACTTTCTCTGGGCGCAGGCTCCTTCACACCTCTCCCCCATAGCAGTACTCGGTCATGTGGGGTGGGGGGAGCCTACTCAGAGATCTACCCACATTCAGGAGGGCAGGGAGTGCCTCGCCTTTCTGACAGTGTTTCCTCGCCATGAGTTCCTGGCAGTCAGAGGGTCAGGACACAGGGTTGCAGCTCTCCAGCTGGAAACTGGCTACAAAAGTGGGCTGCGGACCCTGCCTCCCCCACACAGGGCTACGTTAGCTGCCATTCCTCCAGGGAAGCAGGAGACACCTTGTTTTCACCCTGTCCTGGGGCTTCCTGAACACATTGGCAGGGTCAGGAGGCACCAAGATGGCATGAGATGAAAGACACTGTCCAAGCCTTTGGTTTCCAGAATGCTCTCTGTACCCAGCCAGTGATGGGAACCGCAATTCACAGATGCACTGTGGTCTGGTGATGCCCGTCAGGGCTCTTAGATGGGCTTGGCTCAAGGGACAGATGGATTCTAAGGGGGTGGCTGGCACATGGGGGTGGAGACATTACAGTCTTACCCTACAGAAGTCCTCGAGTGCAGTTTCCTTGCCGTGGGGCAAGAACTGCATTCCGTCCCTGCCTTCCAACCACAGCTCCTGTCAGTGGTGAAGAACCTAGGGTGCTGTGTTATTTTTTATTTTTCTCTTAAGACAAAAGATGTTGATATGTGGGTTGTTTTTCTAACCTGCAACCTCAGTATTCAGGTTTTACTGCAGTGTTGGCATTGTGTGATGAATAAGAGGGAGCCGAGCCTCAGGGGGGCCCGTGTCCCTAGTGGGTTCACCATGCCTGCACTAGAGCACCCACCACCCTGCAGTCTGCTCCTCTCACCTGGTCCTCACCTCCCTCTTGCTGAGCACTGACTCACAGTCAAGCACTAGTGAGTGCTAGTTTGCCCCTTCTCTGGTAGAATCTTCAAGCACAGTCAAGACTGGCCAGGGCAATTCTTCAGAGTTTTCCATGGTTGTTCTCCAGTTCTGGGCTGTGTTAGTGTCTACTAGCAGTGACCAGCACCCCATAGCTGCACAAAACTTGGAGCACTGATGTTCAACCTCCCATCTTCCTTAGGAGCGGAGGTGGTTGGGGAGAGGATCAGGAGAAACTTCAGTGTGCAAATCCCACAGCTACCGTTGCCAGTGCCCTCGCAGGTGAGCACACTGAGCCACCCGGAAGGTGATCAGCTGGCGAAGATCACCCAAGCAGAGGCAGGGAGGACAGAAGAAATCTAGAGGTGGCTAATTCCTGAGTTAAGCTAGGAAGGGTCTGCTCTCAGTAGAGAGCCTTGGAGCGGGGAGGGGAGATGCCTTCCTGAGAAAGAAGAAGGATGAACGATGCCCACTGGAGACACCAGACCAACTTGAAGGTTCTACCAGAGAAGGGGCAAACTAGAGCACTGCTTGGGGCCATGAGAAGCATTATCACAGCACAGCGTGGGCTCTGTGTGCTATTTTCTTTACATATTGGCTCCAGTTCTAAGCTTGCGTCATTGTTTTCCTTTAAAAAAATGAGAAAATTCAGGCTCATCAAGATCATGTTTGCCCAGTCCTAATGATGGTAAATATAGATGACATAGTGATGTCAGCTGGGTCTCCCCGGGCCACTGCAAAGTCGAGTCCATGACTCGACAGTGTTCCACGCTGTTGTCTTACAAGGAAACATGGGAACAGGAGGCCAGGGGCCAGCTTCTGTGAATTGCGTGTTGCTGGAATTCCTGTCCTTCCTTGACCCAGATTTGTAAACAGAGGTGTTGGGAGCCAAAGTCCACATGAGGGGCGTACACAAGCACTGAGAGGAGAGGCCGATGTGCTACTGTGGGGTGTGTGTCTACCGGAGCCCGCATCCCTCAGGACTCCTGTTATCTCCACCACTCGGCTGCCTGGGTCTGGTGGTCTACAGATGGCCACAAAGTATCTTGCGCCTGTTCAGCTACAGCCTGGTGGTGTGGCAGGGGCGGGATGCTGAGGAGTGGACAGCGTGCTGGCACAGCTTGCCTTTGCTCTTTCTTATCTTCCGGCTGAATCCTTTAAAAATGGGTGCGGGGAGGAAGCAAAACTATTTGTCATGGATGAAACTAGAGCTCCCTACTTTGGTAACAGCTATGATTTACTCCTTCATTTGTGAAATATGAGTGAAGGGGCTGAGGATTTGGCTCAGTGATAGAATGCTTGCCTGGCGAGCTGGAAGCCCTGGGTTCGGTCCTAGGTGCCAAAAACAAAAAAACAAGCCTCTCTGAAATATGAGATGAGCCCCTTATGCAGTGGGCTCTGGCTCAAGGATGGAGATAGAGCAGGGATTGAAACAGGGCCCCCACCCTTGAGAAGCTTCCACTTATTAGATGGAGATGCAGAAAGAAGATGCACATGAAGGCCTACTATGTTCTATAAAAACAGGAGGAAAGCGGGGGAGAAGAGTAAAGAATGAGAAGGTCAGTGAAGACCTCTCTGATGAAATGACACTCAGGTACAGGCAGACAATGCAAAGGAGTGGAGACATCTCTGGTGCAGGCAACACGACATTCGTGAGCTGGTGGCAGGACAGTGGCTCCTAATCCTGGGGAGCACGAGGACTCCATGCCTGGGAGAGCCTAGAAGCTGCGGTGTGATGGAGCTCACGTGTCCACCACAGAAAAGGAGAAACCAGGAACAGGGCAGATGCCTTCCTACCAAGGGTCCACACGTAGACAAAAATATGGTTCATCCTGAGTAGAGTAGAAGTTAGAGCAAGCGACCACCCAAGGGGAGCTGTTGGAGGCTGGTTTACTTCCCTGCATGATATGAGGCGTAACTAAAAAAATGTGGTAAATATTTAAAATTAGAAAAGATTATGTGAAAGACACAATATCATGAATCCCCCTACTGATACTCCCCTTACTTTTAATACTCATTCCAACATTCTTGAAATATTTTTCTTTCTTAATAGATTTTTAAAAATCTTTTGAGACAGTCTTGATATGGAGTCCAGACTGGCTCTGAGCTCACTTTGTAGCTGAGCATGGTCTTGAACTTGCAATAATCCTCATGCCTCAGTCTCCTGAGTGCCTGGATTACAGATGTGTGGCAGCATGCCTGGTCTCTCTCTCTCTCTGTCTCTCTCTCTCTCCTTTCTTTATTTCTCTCTCTTCTTTCTCTCTCTTTTCTTTCTTTCTTTCTCTCTCTTCTTTCTTTCTCTTTCTTTCTTTCTTTCTTTCTTTCTTTCTTTCTTTCTTTCTTTCTTTCTTTCTTTCTTTCTTTCATGATCTCATGCCCAGCTTTGCAAATCCTCTTTCTTGAATGTCTTTGCCTGGAAAGGTGAGCTGCCTTGATGTCCTGAGCTGATCCAGAGCAGTTACCTTCCTGGTCATGTTAACTTTGGGGAAGAACATAGGGCCAGATCTAGAGAAGGAGATGAGGACCCTGTAAAATTTTAGGAGCCTGCCTTCTGTCAGATAGAGCTTGGCAGTGGCACTCATCCAAGGTGTGGGACCAGTGCCACCACTTCCCTGTGGTGTGTGATGGGTACCAAACAAATCATTTTGGCTGGAAAGCGTGGCAAGTGGCAAGGCAAATGACGTCAACAAATTGTTGCTTGCACACCAAACAAAGGACAGGTGTATCTGCCTCAAGGTAGGTCGAGTACAGAACAGAATTCTCAGTGCTGCTGGGTCCCCGGCTATGACTGCTATTCTCTAGTGTCACCCTAATATAGTAACACAGACTGGAAGCAGGACTTGAACAACAGATGTTTATTTCCTCACAGTTCTTGAGGGTTTGAATCTGAGATCAAGACAATGGAAGCGTTGGTTTCTTGCCAAGCCTTTCCCTTTGGGTCAAGGTCTCCTGGGCTCTCCCTATGTCCTTGTGAAGTCTCTTGGTTCCTAGTCATGTGCCAGTCATCTCTTCTTAGAAGGGCATCGTTCATACTAAGCTCGGGCCCACAACCATGGCCTGATTTTGACTTAATTAGTTCTTTAAAGGCACTGTCTCCAAAACCGGGGCTGTGCAATGTAGCTCCTAGCATCCCTGTATCCTCATGACTTATTTATTGCAGAAACAAAATTATTTGCTATGCCCTGTGCTGTTTGCACTGTCTGAGTCTTCACGTCGCTTCTCTGTGGTTTGCTGTATTGCTTGTAAATGATACTCAGATGCTTGAATGGGTTTTGGTTTGATTTCAAGCAAGACTTCTACCTGAAGGGGTGGTGCACATTTTCATCAGGACGTTAATGGTGTCTGGTTGTCTCTCTGTGAGGCAACAAACAGTTTGAAAATAACAAGAAACTTAGATAAGTAGGAATGCGATGCATGTGGAATGTATTGGTTACTGTTGTTTTTAAGGATGGCCTTGAGACATACCTAAAAACCTGATATACTTTCTGAATCAAAACAAGATTCAGTCATATCCAATATCATTTTAGCAGCAACTATTTTAGGGCTTACTTGTTTTGCAACTATTTCAAACTTGCCTGTGAAATAAATATGCAGTCTGAACTTGAATCCTTCTCTGATTGGACCTGCAGAGGGACAAACATTGTATGCAGAGGCCGTAAGGTGAGAAAGAAATATTCAGAGGCACTCACGTGTGGATCTGGGTACTGCACTGCCACACGCCAGCATATAGTTTCCACCAAGTTGCTGAACAACTTGACTCCCACTCTTGATAGGTGAAATTCATACTAAATTTTCTTCAAAGAAGGGCCACTGAACTATTGTTCAGTGAATTAAGGTGCCTGCAGACATGGGGGGAACACTAAAAGGGCAAGTGAGGCTGGGCATGGTGGTGCACCTGTAATCCCAGCTCTTGGGAGGCTGTAAACAGGTAGATCACTATGAGTGCGATCTAGTAGTGAGGCCCTGAACACCCTATAGACTTCCCTAAAATACATAAATGCATGCATGCATGCATGAATGAATGAATGAATAAATAAATTTTCTTCACAGCTGTCACCTCCCCAGGGCGCCTCCTCCCACTTTCTGCTTGCACCAACAGCCTATCTTCTGAAGGTCCTTCCTTGGAGCTTAGGACCTGTGTGCACCTAACTAATTTTTTTTAAAGATTTAATTTATTTTTATTTCGGAGAGTAAAAACACAAGCAAAACAAATAGAAAAAAAAAGAATCCATTTCACTCATGTTTCTCTTCCCTAGACTCTGACCTCAAGCTCAGCGCCGTGTCCCAGGACGGTGTTCAGGACAGCTGCCTCTTTCTAGATGCTGCTCTGTGGATCCTCAGTGACTAACAGATCACAGAGTGCTCCTGAGTCCTGTTCTGCATCCAGCTGCAAATTAGCGCCTCCTTTCTGGCAGCTCGTAGTCATCGCCAGCACCCCAGGGCTGCACATTAGGCCCAGCAGATCCCTGAGGGTGCTTCGGGAGTGGACTGCTAAAGCACTCTGCAGGTTATCCCAGGGCACAGCCAGAGTGGAAAACAGCTCTCAGCTCCAAGCTGAGGCAGTGGTTCTCAGCCTAGAGATCCAGTCTCCTCCTGCATCACCTACGAGGGCATGAGACTTAAGCGGGACATCCAGATGCAACCCAGAACAGTTTCACCGCTGGGCACTGCTGTCTTAGCATGGGCAGTGTATTCACTGGGCAGATAAATGGGTGCTTTGTTTTCTTTCTTTCTTTCTTTCTTTCTTTCTTTCTTTCTTTCTTTCTTTCTTTCTTTCTTTCTTTCTACCACTGTTTAGTTTTATTCATAACCATAAACTTAACTCTGCAATCCAGGTACATTTGAAGGGGAGCAAGGCAAACATGGAATCCAAAGAACCACAGTAAGAGCAGAGATGGTGGGGCACTTTGAGCCGGTAGGATGCAGGGTGCTCTCCTGAGCTAGAGGAGTGGTCCACTTGGCAGTGGCCGTACACACAAGTCACCTGCGTTAGAGCTGTCCACAGTCAGTGTTGAGATCTTTTTGCTGGCCTTGCCATTTCTGGCCCCGAAGTGCTGCAGGGCCTCCACTGTGTCCATGCCCTCTTTCACCTTTCCGAAGACCACGTGCTTGCCGTCTAGCCACTTGGTCTCGACGGTGCAGATGAAAAACTGAGACCCACTTGTGTTTGGCCCAACCTTTGCCATGGACAAGATGCCTGGGCCTGTGTGCTTTAGGATGAAGTTCTCGTCATTGAATTTCTCTCCATGATTGGACTTGCCATCAGTGCCACTGTGGCGCGTGAAGTCACCACCGCGGCACTTAAGTCTTGGGCTCATTGTGTGAGAGCAGGAGCCCTTATAACCAAACCTTTCTCTCCAGTGCTCAGAGCATGAAAGTTTTCTGCTGTCTTTGGAACTCTGTCTGCATACAGCTCCAAAGAGACATGGCCCAAGGCTCGCCGTCCACAATGATATCAAAGAATGCAGTGGGGTTGACCATGGTTGGCAACAAATGACTAGGAGGAAAGATAACAGCGTCTGCAAAGCCATGAATGGGTGCTTTGTTTTCTAAATACATTTTATGTAGAAAAATCAGGAGGTCAGAGTGGGTCTTTGTACCAGTGTCTTTGTTCTAGGGGATCAGGTTGGTCACTTACTGCTGTGTGACACGTCACTGTTGGGCATCTTGGGATCACACAAGCACCTACACAGCTGTACTTCAGTGGTTGAAGTCCTCCAGGCTTGAGTGAGGGGGAAGGGGTGGGAAGGCACACACTGGCTCTGAGTGCAGCTCAACTGTCACATAGCACAGGGCACGCATACCCGCAAAACAGCTGTGAAACACTGGTGCAGCAATTCAAGCTGCAGCAGGGCATAAGTGACATGTACACAGTGCTTGGGAACATCCAGGCGCATGGCCAGCACCTTGTAAATGCTAACTATTGTTATGTTAGTGATGATTATAAGTCATTATTCCCCACATTTTGCCAGTCAGAGCTGGAAATCAGATGCAACTGTCTATTCTTCGGGGAAAATAGTTACAGATATCCTCAGACCTGGGTGTCACTTGTCGTTAGCACTTGTGACAGCAGGTGTAGGGAGTCTTCTGTGCTAGCAGCCTGCTCTGGTGACAGCACAGTTTGTTCCCGGTGCTGAGGGCTGTTTGTTCAGCTGAAGCCCTAGGACAGGCTTGTCACGTCATGGCCACTTGCTGCTCAAAAGCAGACTCCTAGCTCCCAGTCAGGATGCAGAATTCCAGCCCTGATTTGAAAGGAGATATGACTTCCTTCACTGGAGCTAAAATGACAGGCCATTTTCTCAGCTCTCAAGAGTATGTTTTTTGGTACATTAAGAGCAATGAGGGAAGTAAGGAAGAAACAAATTGTCCCTTAGAGATCTGTGTTTGAATGGAATGGTTAACTGGCAGTGCATGTTCTGGGCTCAGGGCACTGTCCTCCACACTCTTTTATTAGTGGCTGCCACATGTTCTTTTTGGACCCTCCACATCAGCTGTAGGGTCAGCTACACATACATGCTTCTGCATCTAATGCTTAGAGTCTGATTTGGGGGAGTGGAGTGGAGCCCTCTGGTTTGAAAGGTTTTCTGGTACTAGGAATGAACACTCTCATGAAGGCATATGATCCACAGAACCTGAGGTTCTCTCTCAGGGCTGATTAGAACTGTGGAACCCTTATCGGAGCTCTTAAAGAGCAGTGGCCACCTCTTCTACATACCTGGAAGGTATTCTGGAGGACAACATTGAGTCCAGAGTTTGTGGGGCCTTTGTTCCATAGCACTGACCTAAATGACTTACCATAGGTGTTCCGCAGCATGGTCCTTCAGTCTCACTCTGTCCTTTGTGCTCCTCAGGGTCTGAAACTTCTAAACTCTTCCTTGGGATGGGAACTACCACATATGACATCACTGTAACATGTTAGGCTTTCATGGGATAATTGTAAAATGCTATGTCATTTCATGGTTTGTTCAATTCAGCTTCTTAAATTGGCAGCATCAGCTCTATTTGGTTCAAAATGTATGCAAAGTACACAGTTAATGAGGGGTGAAGGTAGAATTCAAATCAGATTGTCTTGGATGGACTTAGTGATTGGAAAGGGGCCAAGAAGGGATTCTGAGGTCTTGATCATACTCTCCAGAGTCCCTTGGGAGAGAAGCTATGTGTGAACTTTTCACTGAATGCACAGGCTTCTCCTCCTTTGTGCATCCTCTCAAATGTCAAGGTAGAGGTGAATCCAAGGGTGCCCGGTGGCAAACTCATGCTTCTCTATTGCACTCTGCTGCCTCCCAGAATGAGCTTGGCTCATTTCCCATTGGCCCCTGGGACTTTTCCATGTGAAGGCACACAAAGTATAAAAGGGGCTCTGTGCTGCAATCCAGGGCTTCTCACCTCAACCAGCATTCTCTTATTTTACACCAGCCACGCCTGGGAGGCTCCTATAGATGCCTCTGAGTGACTTTGGCTACAAGAGCAGGTCACAGAAATTCACTTTGCAGAAGATGAAGGTGGTTCAGTGCTGCTGGCAACTCTGTCCCTGCACTGCCCATTCCACAGTTTGCTTAAACCCAGCTTCTCAGGTCTAGTTGATGCACAGACAACTACATGAATTTGGGGTGTGCAGTTTGTTAAGTTTTGACTCATAGATGCATTTGTGACATGAGGATAATGGACCAGGCCGCACTGCTTGGCACTTCCAGCAGCAGTGTAGAAGAAGGCCCGCTCCTCCACATCCACACCAGCACTGGCACGGCCAGTCCTCTCACTGTAGCCACCTTAACAGGTATGCAGTGCAGATCTCTGGAGTTCTGTCCTTCACCCCTCATGAGCAATGCTCTCTTGTCTGGTTCTGGGTGCGTGAGCTCCATCCATGCTGCTCTAGCTACACTCTGAACCTTATCTTCCCACTCAGCCTGCCTGCTGGGCTCTAGATGAGGCTTAGAAGTGTTTTCCAATACAACAACTTAGGGTAGCTATAGGGCTAACTTGAGACAGAACCCAAGTCTTTTGCTTCTTCAATCAACTTTCTTTACTCCCATTCCAACCCTCAGCTGGATGTCACTGCTCTGTGTTGCCCACCATCCACTCTCTTGCAAATCATTGCTTCATCATTTGTCCATTTCTTTTGGGTTGTGCCAGGCAAATTTTATCCTTTTCACTCTAATTGACTGGAGTTGAAATCTCCTTCCCTCCCAGCATGTTCAGTTCTCCCTGGTCCTCTACAGCAGTGACCAGTTTCTTCTTCACTAGGCAGCTTCCGAGACTCATAAGAGCTTAAAGGACCTAGCATACAATGAAAATGCAAAGGCTCCATCAAGTGATGGTGCTTGGGGATGAATTTAGGCCTCTGTGGCTACGGAAATTCTTCCTTAGCATGGGCTATGAAGAGCACAACTAACAAATAAACAGCAAAACTTAAAAAGCTGTTCATGAGTGAGTCATCAGCTGACAGTGAGGATTCAGGGAGCAGACCCTGGGTAGCACTTCTTGTCAGATGCTGATTAGGTGGCAAAATTCTATGTGTGAATAATAGCTGTCTGTCTTTAGTAGTCTCATATACTGCTGGGCCCAGAAATTCATAGCAAGTCATCACTGCACATTTTAAACGTGAGATCTAAGTAAGGGCTCACTTGGTTCTGAGTCAGTGGAGCAAGAACTGGACCTTAACAGTGGATGATGGCAGTCATATGGAGAACCTAATTAGTGTTGTCTACATCATCTACATCCTGGGTGCCCCAGGTCACACCAGAAGCTATCTCCATGATGTGGAAGCGGAAGGGCACAGAAGCACTTTCCCAGGGAAAGCTCTTCACGGGTAGCCCAGGAAGTAGTGCCTGTCCTATCTGCTCAGTGCCCACTGACTACAGCTCTCCCATCTGGATGCATTCTACTGCAAGGGGTGCTGGGAAATGTAGTCAATCGGTGTGCTCAGGAAGAAAGGAAACTTCAACTGCTAACAGAGTGTGTCAGCTTAGGGCTTTCTCTAATATTTATTTGTAAAATTGTTTTCTAAGCTACCTAGAAGGGCGACACACGGTATTTGGTGGAAAAGAGGGGCTGAGCTGTTGTATACAAGTGATATAGCCTTATGGCCCTCATGGAATCACAAGCAAGAGGACAAGAGTCAGCAGAGTACAGAGTGGTGCCTTGCTGGAATAACATGCGGGGCTGTATTTGCTACTTATGTGTAGTGGCCCATCACTTGCAGCTAGCCTAAAGGAACAGTGAACTACTGTAGAGAGGGGCTTGGAGGTCACATCATGAAAAAGTTACTAGCCAAAACTGACTTGGAAGAGATAGCAGTCCTACCTCACTTAAGAGTGGGCGAGAGAGAGATATCTATGGATGTAACCAGGATGGTTTGGACAACTATACTGTGGATTTCTTCTATGAAAGGGAGCAGTTAATCTTTAATTTGTGTCACCTCATTTTTTCAATTCTTCCTTCCTTTCTCTCTCTCTCTTTCTTTCTTTCTTTCTTTCTTTCTTTCTTTCTTTCTTTCTTTCTTTCTTCTTTCTTTCCTTCCTTCTTTTTTATTTCTTCAGAACTGGGGATTGAACTCAGGCCCTTGTGCTTACCAGGGAAGTGCTTATTCTACTGAGCTATCTCCCCAGCCCCTCTCTTCTTACTTTCTTATACATTTTTTCATTTCTTCTTCCAATTTTGTATGCATACATCTGGTAAAATGAACAACTAGTTGGAAGGCTACACCATGCAATACAAGATACTGTGAAATTCACCTTATTTAGTTTAGTAAATTCTGTATCATTTGCAATGTTTTTACTTTAATACTATTTTGCATTCTCTTTAAAAAATAAAAAGAGATAGCAGTGTTAAACTCAGTCCTACTCTTCATTGCAACAAAGGAACTCTGGCTATTGTGTTGTTACATGCTCCAACTTTGGATCAGTGCTGGGTCTTGTTAGTTGACAGCATTACAGAAGGACTCTGCAGTTGCACAGATGTAGGTTTGAGTCCCAGCATCAAAACTGCTGTACTTCGGTAGTTTATTGAGACTTTTTGTGTCTTGGGATCCCTACCCTTAAAATGGAGCTAATAAAATGCCTGTCTGGCATGTTGCAGCACGAAATAAGTAAGTATACACTGGTGAGCTGCTCGGTAGAGTGCTGGCTGCATCACCCGGAGCCACTTCATCACAGTAAAGCGGGAAACTGATCTCCACCTAATAGAGTTGCTGGGAGGAGCAGCCGGCAGCAACATGGAGCCCAGTGGCAGGCGCCAATATGATCGAAGAGCTGGGATGCTACCAGGGTCGTGCAGAAGGCAGACCCAGAAATGCTGCTCTCACATGCTCTGCGGGTGGCAGGGTCATGCTGGTGAGGACCTGGCAAGGCTGTGCCCACTGTCCCATTCCAAAGGGGATTGGGTGAGACGGAGCTCATCTTCCGTGGACCGCTGCACGGCTGAGGTCTCTCGAGGTCTGGAGCGAGTGGTCCCAACCATTTCCCGCACCCCAGTTCTAAGTTCTCTACATGTTTGCTTTGCCTTCTTGAAGACCGAGCAATGGGCCTTCTCTCTCATCAGTTTTGTCTGTCTTTTGCTGTCCTTCGGGCCTCAGCGTCATATCCCCAGTACTCACGGTGGTAAAGGCACAGCTCACGCCTTCCTCCAATCCACCTGCATGGCGCTTTGTCTACAGGAAAGGTGTCCTTGTGCACACACAGGCGTCCGGACCCCGCTGCCTTTCTGGAGCCTCGCTCGAGGGTTCTGCAGACACCGTCTATGAGAAGCCCATGTTGATTCAGACGCAGCCTTGCCATGACGCACACTAGAGCTACTTGTTTACGTGCCCGTTGCTCCCAGCTAGGTTGCGACACTGCCACTGTAGTCCTCTCCCTACCAGTGGACCCAGGCATGAGGTGCCCAGTGTTGTTTTTGAAGTACGTTGTGGAATGTGCACACAAGAGGGAGTGAACCAGATGCGCACAGCCCTGCTGTCCAAAGTACAGCCTGCTTCATTCCCATTTCCCTCTGTTGTGGTTTGTAGCTAGTTGTCCCCCCAAAGCCTCCTGTAAATCATGGGGCTGTCAAGCGTGAGGCTCGAGGGGCGGGGCTTGAGTGGGAGTGGCCAAGAGAGGTCGCAATCATTAAACTGACAGCTCCCTGCCCTCCTCCAGCGATTTCGCGAGGAAAAATGGAGCGGATCATCCTGGACAGGGCAGTGCCCCAGCCCCTCCTCCAGTCCCTATAAAGCAGGGGCAGCGTCTTGAAACCTCCAGGAACTGTGAGCTCAATAAACCTTTCCTCCCCTAAGCTTGTGTGGCGGGTATTTGTCCCGGCAAATACGGAATAGTAACTAACACACCCTCCTCCACTGCTCTTACTCAGTTTCAATCAGTCCATCCATCATCACTGTAAAATGCCATCTACAATGAGTAGGTGCATCTTCCTCTGCAGGAGGGAGTGGAATTAATTATTTCCAAACTCTAGGGATTAAACCCAGGGCCTTTACACTTAGCCACACCTCCAGCCATTTTTTTAAAAATATTCAAAACAAGATCTCATTAAATTATTAAATTGCCCAAGCTGTGCTTGCACTTATGTTCCTCCTGCCTCAGCCTTCCCGAGCACTGGGATTACAGACATGCACCACTGTAAGTATAGATCAGGTATCTCTTGCACTGACTCCTTCGATGTTAACATATCACACTTACAGTAATGTGCAAGCATTCCACCATGAGTTCCAAAGTGGAGTGCCACTTATGTTCTCTCAGCCATGGGGTTTTCCTTTGTTTGCTGGATGTACAAAGCTCCTCCATTTCTCAGTGTTTTATCATTCTGCATTTCTCCCATTGGATTCACAGGTAGAGTTCTGCATCTGGGGATCTGCAGTCCTGAGTGGAGGCTAAGCTTCCAAACAAACAAACAAACAACAGAAACAAAGTATGGAGATCTACTAGCAAGAAGAATCACTTCTTTTGGAGTTACCAAAGCTTTCTGAACAGAGTGCTTAAGTGAAAAAGCAATCATTGCACCAGCCAAGTTCTGCTGTCTCACAGGAGGGAGGTCCTGGCAGAAGAAGATTCTTCCCTGGACTTTGGCCTACAAGGGGATTTGCAGAGAGCGAGACAGGAAAGAGAGAGAATTCATGTGGCAGCCAGATTCCGTGCTTAGCTGTAACAGAGGGGAAGGAAGCCCATCAGCGTGTGGGAACTGACTGACTGCTGCGCGTTGATGACAGCCCAAGATTCTCCCATCTCCCATCTCCACACGCTGGTGGGGTGAGACAAACTCAGCGACAACATATTTATGCCACAGAGATTGGCAGTGTTAAAAGAGGAGGGCTTAAAAAACTAAATTTTAAACTTCAGAGAACTGTCTTACTAACATATAACTAAAAGTCTTATCTGTGTTTTGGACTCTAGGAAATGAGGAAGGAATGACAGAGTCACTGGATGACTGTGAAAAATTTGAGACTTCTAGGTGTGGTGGTGACCGGTACTATTAGCTTAAGTGTTTTATCTACACACGTATGTACTCAGACACCTATTACCTCAGCTTGATTGCAGCATTTAATTCTCCAACAGATGCTTAGCTGTCATCCTGATTAAGCCATTAGCAGACTGTCTCTGCAGAGATGGGATGAGCTCTCTAGAACTTGTAAGGGAAGGAGCCAGAGGTTCTGAGAGGCTTGGTAATCCACTCTGGTCCCAGGGTAGCTTTTTCCATTTTGGATCCAGAATACAGAGGCTCATCATTCTTTATTCCTGCAGCTATGATGTAGGACAGCACTGCAGAGGAAGTTGGACACCCACAAAACAGTTAGTGACATTGCTTAAGTCATTTGATTTTCTCAGCTTCATAGAACCTTTGGTATTTATTTGGAAAGATAGAGAAAATGATCTGGCATGGAAATTCACTAAATAAAGGGAAAGGCTTCTGGACTCGGCATGGGCTACCCCAGAGGTACCTGGTGGAAAATACCTAGGGCTAACGTTGTAAGGATATGGCTGAGATCCCTGTGGAGGACAGAAGAGAAGCAGAAGAAATTTCTGCATGAGTTAGGAACGCCAATGGGCAATGAACAGGTATCTACAAACCTAGGTGAAGTTGCTGTGTACTCAGGGGCTCCTCAGGGAGGCAGATCCCTGCGATCTATTGCTGCAAAGAAAACCAAGCCTGCCTTAGTAGTGTGGCACACGAGTGGTATCTTATCATCCTAGGCCAAGCACAGTCATACATTTGGGCAAGACACAGCAAGGAGAGCTTGTCTCTGTTGCCTTGTGTCGGAGGCCTCAGCTAGCAAGTTTTTGGTGTGTGGAGATGGCCCCAGGAACTGGGAATAACACTGTCACATGTGGGATGATTTGGGGCTGTTCCTGCTGGGGATCGCCTGCCAGCATGCCTACACATGGCTGACAGGCAGGACACAAGCTTCCACCAACATGGTGCCCTGGAGGAGATTAGATGTCTTGTGGAGCTTCTTAAGTTTCCAAGAGTTCGTATTCGAGCTGACAAGGCAAAAGAACACGACCTGTTATTGGCCAGCCTTAAAGTTACACAGTGTCATTTATGTTGAGTTCTATTGGTTGAAGCACAGTAATCACTCACTATTTCACCGTCTGATTTTTCCAGACTCACTGTTTCAGGGGGTTTCAAAAAATTTTGATCTAAATTATTTATCATGGATTTTTTGCTATATCATGGGATTTTGCAGTGCTGCACAGTATTTTGCAAAATCATACAGTTAAAATGATAGCATATAGTTAAAATTATATAGGTTTATGAGTTTAGAAAATGGTTAAGAACATTAGAAGTGTTTTTTAAAGTGTAGGAAGGGTTTATAAACCCTTAAAATATATATCAATACTAACATAAAGATAACACGGCTACTTCACTGATTTTCACTTATCACAGGAGTGACTGGAACGTGACCTCCATGATAAGTGAGGGACCACTGTAATCAGAGGTGTGTTGCGGTTCTAGGAGAGGGAACGTAGACTCCACTTTTTAAGGTGAGGTTAAGAATTTTCAGCCATGCTTTAAAACAACAGGGAGCTTAAAAAATATTGAAATGCCAAGTATATGAAAGTAAGACATAGAGAAAGTAATAATAAAAATATAATAATGATGCTAACTAATATAATACATGCTACCCACTGCACTACATGCTTCATACACTTTAATTCATTCTGCCTTCATAGCCAACTTCAGAGGGAGACACTATTATACGTGCAGGTGAGGAGAGGCGGCCGGATTTCATTGCTAGCTACTGACACAGGAGGAGCAGCAACGACTGCTGTTCACTCAGCACGCATCATGTGCCTGGCATGTGGCCACATACAGTGGACATAAAGACAAAATATACCAGACACCGATGTGTTAGGCACTCTGTGAAGGGCTTTCCATGGATTACATTCACTCTCCCAGGCAGGTGCCTTCATTGTACTCTCTTACACCTGAGGAAATGGAGGCCCAGTGAGGTTAAATTACCGCTTCCCCAAAAATTCGTAGAGTGAGGAGAGATTTAGTCTTACCTTTTCATTTCTTTACAGCCTGGGGCCTGGAATGTGTTTGTGGAAGAACCCAGAAAGGAGAGCTCAGGACTTGAGACTGATGCTCCTTTAGATTTCAGTGGAGTAGGATTGGGTCAGAGGTGTTCAATGCTTGACAAAGATGAAGGAGGTGGATGTCCTGACATGGCGAGTGGTGATTGTCTGCATTTCTGTAAGTGTGTGTGTGTGTGTGTGTGTGTGTGTGTACACAAAAGTAAAGCTCACCCCAACTTGGGCACTGTCTGTGGTGCTCATGCTGGCTCCTGGGCCAGTGCCTACAGAGGAGGCCGAGGAATATCCCACAGTGCAGAACTGGCCTGCATGCACTCGCTGTCTGCCATAGGCTCAGCATTTGGCATTCCCAAAGCACGTTCCATATCCTCCCGCTGAGTCTTAGGGAGTGCCAAGGTTCAGCTCTAGCCTCTCTATTTTGCAGACAAGGCTCTGGGGCTCTAAAGGCTCAAGGTCAACAGTGATCAGGTATTCAGTCACCATGGCAACCAGGTCTTGGTCAAGAGAGGCCTTGGGCAGCCCAATCTCCTCACAAGCTCCAAACTGAGACAAAGAGTGAGACAACTTATTCTAGCTCAATACAGACAGAGAGGGAGTATGGACCAGAAGCCAAGTTACTTGAATTTTGGAACACTAGTCTTCATTCATCTCACTCATCGCTCAAAACATACCTAGATAATTCCACTAGCAATTTCTATTGGTTTATTGAAAGGAAAAGCTAAAGTTTAATTGTTTGATCAATGTTGTATATCTAGTAATTTGAGCAACAAATCTGATGATAACAATATGTGATATAACAATCATCAACTTCGTATTCTTGTTTTGAAATTCTATATCATTTTTATTTCTGTTTTTGTTTTGCTTTGTCTTTGTTCATGTTTTTGTTTCTTTCTCTTTAAAATGAAAATAAGAAAGACCCTATACCTCTAGGTTACCAGCTCTGCCAGAAAACCCTCCTGACTCCCCCACAGCCCAGAAAGTCGTACATTTCCACGACACTGAGGCATTCTCTTACCACCCTCTTGCCATGAATGTCTGTCTTACTCGGCAGTGTGGTCAGGTTCCGTCTGCTACCACTGCATCTCAGTACCCTAAGCATCTTCTGGACAGTGAGCACCTAACCACCACTGGTCCAGTGAGTAATTCAGTGAACCCAGGGATAATTGGACCAGGTCAAAGAGAGCTAGTGCATGAAGAGGGAATTTATTTCAGCTTTAAGGTTGAGTTAGAGAAACCAGGAACAGAGGAAGAACATTTCCAGTGGTGACTACTGTAGGAGCAAAGACCCAGGCCAGGTTTGCTTCTTGTATAGGAGGCCTGGAAAAAGATGTAGCTACGGGGCTTCAGAGATATGGAGCCCTTTCAAATAAGGCTGACATGGAGTCAGAGTTCCAAGATGTAGCCAACCCAATGCCACTGTTCCCACCTCTGGGGTAGCTGATAATTAAGGCTTCCTCTTTGAGTTGGAAGTCACCAAGCTGATTCAGGTCTCAGTCACTGGCAGTCTGGATTCCCCTTTGTAGTTCTGTTCTAGAAACCCCTACTCCCCAAGTCAGACATCCCAGCTGCCACTTGAGCCTTATTAAGGGCAGTGAGTCAATGTGCTGGCTGAACACATAATTTCCACCCTGTTGCATGTTCCCTTCCTCTTCTCTCCCTGCTCTGCTATTTTGAGTGCACGACCTCGCAAGGATTTGTGGGGAGCCAGCGAAGGACCCTGGGCTCTGAGCCATCAGATTTCTCAGCGAATCTCAGCTATGTGACCTTGAGTGGAAAGTGTTATCTGCTCCCCAGGTCTTTTCTACGCCACCATGTAGAGCTGTTGTGAGGTCTGAATGCAGAGAAGCACTCAGGGCTTTCCACAGAATGTGGGGTGAAGCAGGTGTATAGGAAGGACATGGGTGTCTTTGGTTTGAGGCTCATGTGCCCTGCTTCCCTTCAGCATATAGAAGGCACAGCCATGTTGATGTGTCCTCAGCAGGATCCTGGGAACGCTTCCTTCCTCACTTCCTGTCTTCCTTCTTTCATTCCTGGTTGGCTGTTGTGAATCATTCCTGAAAAATTTCTTTCTGTGGTTCTTCAGGACAGGAACTCAGCTCGACTGCTTCCCAAGCGGGAGCATTTCAGAGCCTTCCTGGCAGCTGCAGGAAGCAGGATTGTGGCTCGCAGGCGCTTGGGAGCTGAGGCCTGCTTTGCCTGTAATGCTGAGTTATCTGAAGTAGATTCTCAGTGTAGCTTTCTCACAACTCCTTGGTGGCAGGAGCAGACACCAAAGCAAGGACTCTGTCCCTGGTCACTGCTGGTCAGAGTGGCAGAGCTATCTGTGGGACTTACTTTTGCCTTCTGACTTTTGGGTGGGCGCTCAGACACTGTGGAGACACTCCCACTTCTGTGAACTCCCAGACTCCTGCACGGAGAGCCCTCTCTCTCTCTCCTTCACCTCATTCTTCGCTGGAATGTAACGTCTTTGAACACAGACAAGTACTTGTCTTTTCCTGTCTCTGGGACACCGAAGCACCACAGCACAACACACACACACATACACACACACACACACAAACACGCGCACACACACGCACACGCAATATGTCCTCTGCCCACAACAGCCTAAACTGCCCCAATTTGAGCAACGTCTGTTCAGGGGTCCCGTCTCACCACTTCTTCCCTGTTCGTTTGAGTTAACAAGCACATCTGCACCTTCCTTCTCTGTCGCCGTGAGGGACCACTCTCATCCCCCAAAAGAGCTCTAATTGAAGAAGCTGAGATCTTGAAGAAAGGTCATAAAATTCGCATTCCCAGCTCTACGACTCACCAGTTTTATAATCATGAGCAAATCGCTTAACCTCCCTGCACCACAAGAGTTCATATTTGAAAGGGCGGGGCTAATGCTAATTGCCCTGTTTCCCCCTCTAACCCCATTTACTGTGAGAATCAAATGAGATAATGTCTGTGAAAGTGTTCTGTAAACCAGAAGCTGTTATTATAGCATGACAGCCTGTTATTATTAAAAACTGGTTTTCCCAATTCTTTTGACTCTTCCCCCACTCTCCATCCCCTGAGCTGACTTTAGGCTGAGGTTCAGTGGGGCTGCTCATCTAGGGCTGGAAATGAGAAATAATTCAGCTTCGTTTGGCTGTTCTGATTTAGGCATGTATAACCAGAAAAGGGTGGAAGGATCCTGATACTAAAATCTGTCTGGATTTGACTATTTCGAATACTAGCAGGTTTGAAATCCCCACACAGAACCCAGGAAGCAAGCTTGACTTCAGCAGGTGTCCAGAGTTGCCTCTGCTATGATGAGCTTGGCAGAGTGTTCTGTCCATTTAGTTATGTTCCAGGTCTCACTTCCTCTTTTGTTGGGCCACCACCACCCATCATCCAGTAGCCTCTGCCTCCAGGGCTGCCCCTCTTCATTGGTTATGTTCTCAAATGAATTCACTATGTGCCAGTCTCTATCTGCCAGTCTCTTCACAGTACTTACTTACTCAAGCCTTACTCTAACCCACTGGTTGAAGGCACAGAGGCTCTGGCTAAGATTTGCAGCCTCAGCCCAGGACCTCTCAGCCCCCTTCCTTCAGGTGTGAGTAACTGTGCTCACCTAGCGCCTTGATCTGCAGGCATCCCCTCTTCCTGGAGGCTCAGCTTAGTCATCAGCAGCCAATGGAGTGTACTCTGTGTCTCCCCTAAAAAGTGGTTCCTGGTGTAAGCCGCGTAATCCCTTGGTTAGGATTTGTCTTCTCCACCTTGACACTGCCTTGCTTATTCACAACAGTTAGCACAGCAAGGTCAGTGGCTTTTGTGAACCTTGTAGATGGATCAGGGCTCATGACGTCGTGGTCTCTGGAAGCTGGAGCTTCCGGTTATCTTAATGAGCAAGTTCAGATGGGCTTAGTTTGAAGAGGAAAGAACAGCACGTGCATCTTTTCAGTTTTCTCTCCTAGATCCCTCTGTAGCACAGGAGCCCTAGGCTAATGCTGTCCCTGATTCACCAAGTACTTAGTCTGTGCTGGCCACTTTGCATGCGTCAGCCCTTTTAGTCTCCCCAGCCACAGTCAGGACTGAGTGCCATTACCCTGCTGTGACTGACGGATGAGACACTGTGGTCAGAGTTGGAGTCATTCATCTACCAAGTGAAGGGTGGCTGTTGAGCAAGGGGCCGTTTTCCTGTAAAATCCATGCTTTTACTCAGTGTGGTCAACTTTGTTGTCAGGCTTTGATATCAGAAAGATGGAGGGCTGTATTGCTGGGAGTTTCCTATTGCATTTAGATAACCTGGTTTATTTCTTTCACCTCATTCCTTACTAGAACGATTACTTACTGGAACCTTCAGAGGATCCAGTCACAGATCCCTTGTAACCTCCCTAGCTATCTGAAGGCAGCGGTAGTGGTGTTACTGTCCCCTGGTTCCTACCTCTAGACTCTCACTTCTCCAGATGTGGAGATGTCAGATGCCCCACATTTTCACTGAACAAGCCTTAAAGATCCATCATCCACTCACCCAGTTCCTAGAAGAATTCCAGTGCATCCACCCATCCATCCTCCCTTCCCCTATCATAGCTCGGAGTCTTAGCAGCAAGGCTGTTCAGGACATGATCAACTACACCTGTGAAAACTGTGAGCACTGTGATTCTCATGGATGAAGCATGGCAGGATAGGTGATGGCACAACCATAGGAAAAGTTGGCCATGAGGAATGACCATGAGAATGGGTCCTGAGTGACCTGACAAGAGGATCAGGGTGGGATGGGAATATAAGAAGCCGCTGGAGGTACAACACAGGGCAGTAGCCTTCACTCATATACACAAGAAAATCTGAAAGTGTTCAAAAGGGTAAAAGTGTTTATCTCTGGGTCGTGAGATTATGGGGCTTTCTTGTTCTAAATTTTCTGTTGGGGGAGGAAGTATAACTTAGTGGTTATGAAAATGGTCTTCAGAAACAGGTAGGCCAGGTTTTAAGTCTATTTTCTGCCACTTGGGAGCTTAGTCACCTGAGTTTCAATATTTGTAAAATAAGAGCAATAGCATCTTGCCTGTCTCTATGTCAGGAGAGTAGTAAGATGAGTTTGGATGTGAGCAGGCTTGCTGGGTGCCCAGTGATCTGCCCAACTCTTCATGCTATGCTGCAAACAGGGAAACCAACGTAGAGGGTGAGAAGCCCTGATCAAAGGCGTCGGTGCCTCGCCCCACTGTTGAGACTCTGGTCCTCTGAATGCTGCTGAAACCGAGTCTGCCCTCTCATCATCCACGTCTCCCTGCTGACTCATTCTGGACCCACTTTGACTAAAGTCCCCAACATTTTCATACCAGCTGTGTCTCCTCCATCTCTCGTTGGGTTTGATTTTTCTCTTATTATATTTTGGACACAAATGAACTAATTATTGAGCAGGCAGGTGGATGCGTTCAAACCACACCTTTGACTATGAGGAAGTCCAAGAATAAGGCTTCTGATTTGTTGGCACGAGCTCGCCCATCGTGCCTGCTTCACATGACAGCGCCTGAGAGTGAAGAAACGCGTGAGCACTCCGTTTTCCTTCTTCACTCATCTGGGCAGAGTCGCTGGCCCTGCTGAGAAAGCAAGTCAGCACAGAGGTTAGGGCTGGGCCCAGGAGGGTACACTGACCAGGGCTCCCAGGACAAGCTGAAGGTCAGGGCCCCTGGAGGAGGCTGCGTACGTAGCATGCCCACAAGGCCAGCAGCCAGTCATCCTGTAGATCTGGATCCCAGTTCCCGCCTCACTCACTGTGTGCGGTCTTCAGCACCTTGTGAAGTTTTTCTTTTTGTTTTAATTTTTAAAAAATCTTTTATTTATTTATTTCATACAGAGTCTCGCTGTGCAGCTCAGATTCATAGTGATCCTCCTATCTCAGCCTCCTCAGAGCTGGGACTACAGGTGTGTGCAACCACTCCTGGTTTCAGTGGCCTGCTCGGTGTGGAGCAGGTGTGGCATGTGGTACCGGAGATCGAGCCCGAGTCCTTGTGCTTGCCAGGCAAACACTTAGACCACTGAGGTATCTCTCCAGCCCTTGTGAAATTTTCTTATCCTTAAAATGCAGCATTGATTTTGGCACACTCATGTGAGGAAACACTGGGCATTCATCAGCAGTGAGCACGGATGAACGTTTCTTGGCTGGGCATGGTGGCTGAGGCCTGCTGGTAAGTGTGAAAAGTGGGCCGCACAAGAGCTGTGCTATCCCCTGCTCACTGATCCCCACAGCGGTCCAGGTCCCTTACTGTGGGGTGTGATTCCAGTAAAGGAAGAGGCACAGCGCCAGCCGTCAGTGCTCCTACTATTCACCTGTCCATCCACTCCCTAATCAGGATCAAAACAGATAATTAATGTTCAGATGAAAAAGTTATTACAATAAAAGACACATTGCCATCAATCCCCCTCAAGATAGTCCATCTCATTTCAAGTGTACTTTTCCCTTCATTCTTGTCACTTTCTGAAACAGTTCTGGAGATTCTCCTTCGTGAGTTCTTTACAAGGTGTGATGAAGAGTAGGATGCATGTGCAGTGCCACCCTAATGAAAGACAGCCGTGGGAATGCGCGGTGGGGGGTCGTCTCCTACCTTGTTCAGCGCTCCAGCTCCTCGCGATTTCTGGCTCTTCCTCATGGTCAAAATGACCATGAAAGGTAAACTTATTTTTTATTTTTAAAGAATACAAAATAGTGATAGAAAAAAAGCATTACAAACAATACAAGTTGGACAAATTCAGAACACTGAGCTGATCCTGAGAGTGCAGCTAAAGATGCCCGCACTGGAGGGTGGCCTCACAAATGCCACGCATGACACAGGAGCTGCATCAGGGCAAGGAGGAGGATTTTGAGGGTGATGAAGGGGATATAACTTTCACCGTAATTTAAAAAATAATTTGGGGGTCAGGGAAATAGCTTGGCAGTCTAAGCACCTGCTTAGCAAGCACAAGGACCTGGTTTTGCTCCCCAGTACTACATGTATTGTCGGCCCTGAAATCAGGGGTGCACAGTGCCTCCCTGAAACCAGATGTGGTGGCACATGCATGCAATCCCAGCACTGAGGAGGCTGAGACAGGAGGCCCACTATGAATTAAAGCTGCAGAGTGAGGCCCTGTATCAAATAAATAGATAAGTAAATAAATAAATAAACGATTGAACACCTGTACATTCACCATGTATGTTACTCACACGGCACAAGGAAGTGACACTTCTTGCCAGGCGCTGCACTCTCTGTGCCAGTGTGGCTTATAGGGGTTGAACAGGGATCCTGAAGGCCACAGCAGGGACCAGTTGTTAGGGGCGGAGACCTTTGAGAAAGTTTTCAAAATGCGAGTGGGGATTTTCTAGGCAAGTATGCATGGAGGCATTTCATAGTGGGCGAATAATAGCAACCAACATAGGAAATAGAGGGCAAGGGGCAAAATTATGAGGCTGCGAGCAAACCCTGGGCCTGAGGATCGGCCTGCTCAAGCTGTCCTTGTGCAAGAAAATCTCAGTATTCACCAGAGAAAGATGTCTCTCCACTCGCCACAAAGCCTGAGTTCCAGTGAGACACTGAATGACGCAGCAAGCATCCACCTGAGGATCCCTACATGCTCCGTGCTATGCCAGGCGCTGGGGACACAATGCTGACGATTTCCTGGGGCAGCTTCCCTCAGGCCCAGTAACCAGTGTTAGACTTTAACTCGGTGGTGATCAGCACTATCTGCGACCCCTGCTAGAGCTCACGCTACTCAAGGGCCACCTAGGGAGGAACAGCCTTCTTCTCTGTGCTCGACACCACTCTTCGGCCGACTCTGCAGCTGATTTAATGAGACACAATCTAGATATGCCTGTGACTCATTGTTTTATCTATTGGCATGTATTCTGATCAAACGCTGCCTTGCTATAGTTGACCTACAAGCGCCTTACAGAAGTCATGGCCATGGCTTCGAATGTGAAATTAGGTTCGGGTGACTTGTCCCGAGGCTCTGTGGTGAGTTTTATTAGACCTTGCAAGAGAGTCAGGGCTGCCACCACTCTGGGTTCTGATGCCTCCATTATGAAAATGTTGCATTCAGTCCATAACTGAAGCCGTCAGAGCTCTGCTTAGAGATCGGTGTTCCTGATATCCTCTCTTCTGAGCTGCCTACCTCTCCTCCCTCCTTGCCTGTCAGTTCGAAGATCTCCCAGCTGCGTTCCACACCTGTGGCCTTTGTGCTTTCTGAACGTGGCCTGGCTGAAGCCCACCTATCCGTCTTCTGAAAATGCACGCTTCATTATGCCCTTGTGTCTCCACTAAGCAGCCCTTTCCCTTGCTTGGCTGTATGTCTTTTTTGGTAGACAAAACCACAAACCCAGATGGGCAATTAGGGATTAAGAGTGGCAAGCAGTTTGGGATTATTTCAGCTAATTGCTGCTCCACATCCAAGAGCACCTCATCTCTGACAGCTGGCGCGAGTCACCCAGGTTGTCCTAGCAGAATGCCTACCTTCTGGGTGAGAGAGCCTGCCAAAGCCGGTGACGGGGATGCTCATGACAGAGGAGGCTGTGGAAGGCGAGCGTGCGCTCTGCACTCACTCAAACATGACACAGGATATAGCCATCAGGTTCCTACCTTCTGCCGGTGTCTCGTGTGTGTCTGACTTAGCTCAGCTGTTCCTGTGTTTTAGAATTTGCTAGTCCTTGGCTCTAACACACAGCACACAACACCCAGATCCATTATTTTCTGTTGCTGGTGGCACACTGGCTGGCAGGGGACAATGTGATTTGCGTAGGGCTACTGGGAATGCTCTGCTAATGATAGGTCCTGGAGCTGGGAGTCACACTACAGTTAATATCTAAATGGGCTTCTGAATCTGTTATGTTCTCATTCATACTAGTGTGCCGAGGACTGCTACACCACCTCTCTTAGCTGAGGTCAGAAAGCACCCTAGGCACTGGCAAGATGAGGAATAATAATTAAGAGTTCTTTAGAAGTAAGGGATTGTGCATTTCTTTTTCTTTTTTTTTTTTTTTTCCTTTCTTTTATTTAGTTTATTGCTTTCTTCTCAGACTGCCAAAAACAGACCCAGGGAAGAGGAAGTTAATCCACATACTTGCTGAAGAATGCACTGCCCCATTCCACGGGCTCCCTTGCTGTGTCTGCATGGCTCATCAGTGTGGATGGGGAGCCCAGGGGGAACCCACGCAGCCTTTGCAGGAGGAGCACAGGCCGGCCTTGCTCCCGTGTCTGCCTGGCTTCGTGGGATGTGTGCCACGTCCTTGCTCCTGGGCTCCAGGCTCTCAAGAAGTGTCTGCTGTGGCTACAGCAGCTGGGCTGCCCTGGGAAGCTGCAGGGGGTGTCCATGCTCACAGGTCTCGCGTTCCGGGCAGATGCTTTGGACGCTGAGCAATAGGCCGGCCCTGCCAGGTTGAGGTCTGACCGATTGGAATGCAACAGGCCAGGAAAGTCCCGGAGTGACTGTGATTCAGATACGCACCTCCCCGCAACCTCTTCTTGGGTTTTAATTCCTACTGAATTCCCCGATGACACATTCAGCCCAGCACACTGACCGCACTGCACTTGTCCGTGCTGATAAGTGCGACTTCCCGAGAGATAGGAATGTGCGTCGTCCTATTTCGTTGAGTCACATGTACTCAGCAGCACTTTCCCAAACATTACATCAGTCCCCTAATTGGCAGCTCCCAGGATGCGGCTGGATGACCCCGAGTAGCCAGAACAGCTCAGTCCATTCCTGTAGAAAATGCACTCTCATTCTCTTCATCTGCCTGCTTGTAATATCCTGTTCTTAAGGAAGCCAAACCTCTGGGGGAAGCAAAGGCAAAACTGGTTTTGCAGATAAGGTGGAAAAATGTAGCTCTTGTCCTTTCCCACCCACTCTGCTCTCCTAGCAACAGAACAGCTGATGGTATCCACCAGGAAAAATAAAGGTCCAGAAAGCATCGACGAGCCTGCTGAACTTGTTGTCTGTAGTCTGATTAATGTAAAACTCCACTGCATTCTTGGGTTGGGGACACCCAGGAGTTGAATCATGAGTGTTGCTCTGCCCTTCACTTGACCTTGGGCATGAGCAGCTAAAGGGAGATCTCTGCTGGAGAGGGACTGTGCTTCTCCTCAAGAATCTGCCTGGTCTTGGCCAGTTATTTCCTTTGAGTTGGGGAGTAACCATTTGAAACCCTGGGCTTATTTATGAACGGAGGAGTACTGAGGTGGACCTGGGAGGAACACAGAGCTGAGGGTCTGGAGCCTGGTCTGACCCGCTGATCTGTGTGAGCACAGGTGGGCAGCCCCCGTGGCTCTTCTCTCCTCCTAGGGTTGGTTTTCTCAGCTGCCAAGTTGAAAGGAGATTGGATTTATAGGGTGCTCTATAGGGTGTGTGTGCCTGCATTTTTATTTTCATAGACTTTCTGTTGTATCATGTATCTATCTCATTCTCTCTTAACCTGACCCCTCCCCCAAGTTAATACAGATCAGAATTAGAATTGAAACCCAGGTCTGGCCAAATCTCAGGCCCATGGTCTTAACTTTGACCTTGCGGTGTTATGGATATACACATAAAGGTTGCTTGTTACAGTTGCATTTACTAATCCATGGGAGTGGACCTGGTAGGTTCTAGAGAAATGGTTCCCAAACCCGGGGCCACAGACTGCTATTGAACCATGGCTACTAGGAACCAGGGCCACACAGCTGGAGGTGAGGAGTGGGTGAGCAGACAGAGCCTCACTTGTGCCTGCGAATGCTCCCTGGGGCTCATGTCACCACCCCAGCTCCACCTCCTGTCGGAGCAGCAGCATCAGATTCTCATAGGAGTGTGAACCCTACAGGGAGCTGCGCATACAAGGGGTCTAGGTTGTGAGGTCCTCTGAGTCAC
Organism: Capromys pilorides; assembly: GCA_004027915.1. NCBI lineage: Eukaryota > Metazoa > Chordata > Mammalia > Rodentia > Capromyidae > Capromys > Capromys pilorides. Next base: position 64,259 of record PVKN010000525.1, read on the forward strand.
CTGGACTCCGCTCTAACGTGTACCAGGCCCCCAACATTGGGCTTGGTTCCCAACAATGACCCCCAACAATGGGGACCTTGGTGCCCCCAACAGACTGCTATTTTGTAGGGTTAAAGTGTTAACCAAGGGACTTGTACTGACATTTCTTCTTTGCCTCTGAGCAGATAGAGAACTCTAGTATGAGAGACAGAAACACAGCCCATAGGGGTACTAGCTGCCGTGAAAAGCAGCGGAGATGACCTAACGAAAACTGCTGGAACAGGCTGCTGTCTAGCAAGTGTCCAATAGAAAATGAAGGAAGTTGAGAAATTGATAATGGGATTTTCATGGTGGGGACTTGCCTTAATTATCCCAGCAATGCATCGTGGGGCACTTACAGAAAGACGACCACATTTGCTGACCCAAATGATTGTGCCAATAGATAGAGACAGACAGACAGACACACAAACACACAGACAGACACACAGACAAACAGACAGACACACAGACAGACAGACAGACACACAGACACACAGACACACACACACACACACACACACACACACACACACACACACACACTGAATTCTATGACTTCATCTTGCTGGAACTTCTCAGTGAGGCCCGGCATTTCAGAACGATGCATCACAGCTGAGATAACTCGTGTGATTTGGCTGTAGTTGGCTCTTACACAACTTCATGTTTTTTGATCATTTTAAAAATACAAATTCTCGCCTTTCCAAACACTGTTTTTTTTTTTTCATATATTTTGAGGACATTTCTTTGTCTCTCTCAGCCTCTCCTCTTTAGGTTTAGCACTGGCTATGGTGCAGTGGTCTCCATGTCTCCTGTTTTATTTCCTTGTCCAATGCAGACAGGAGCCCTTCCTAACAGGCTTAGCAATTCCCACTTCACAGCTGTGTATCATAAGGCTCAGACAGTGTGTGATCAGAGACAGCACAAGTGTTAGCGGCAGAGCAAGCCCTGGGACCCGTGTTTCCCTGCCCATTAAAATGCAGGAGAGAACAATGCGTCTTTCATCTTGGTGACTGAACTTGCTTCCTTGAGAGGAACTTGCCCATCCTCTCCCTTATCAGCACGAGGAGACTGTGAGCATTTTCTGTGTTTCTGACTCTGGGCTAAGTTCATGACTCACTATCCTATTTAATGCTGTTAATAACCCAGCAGGATGGCTTGAATTAGGAGATGAGGTAATTATTGACGTGTGTACAGACTAATCAGTAGAGATAAACAAGCTCCCATTGGCACTAGTGGGACTTGAACTTGGGTAGTCTGAATGCAGAGTGAACTCTCCTTGAAAGTTTGATTTAATGATTTGCTCAGTGTGCATGAGGCCAGGAGGTCTCCTTGCCCTGGGAGCATGAGAGCCCCCTACTTAGACGCTTGCTCCCTCTTGCTCTTTCAAATGGTGCCATCACCACTGCCCCTGGGCTCTGACAACAAACAGAAATAGGGGACGTAGAAGCTAGATCTGTAGGGCCGTCTGCCAAAATAAAAGTTGAATGACTTCTTCCATAGAACATCTAACTGTGGGGCACATGTTGTTTTGGATGTTGTAAAATCTGTGTCATAGTTCATGGCCACATTCCAGAAATGAAACAAATATAATTGAAAACACAAGGGCACAGCACATGCTATGAAGTGGCTTGGAGACCCCATGTGTCAGTTACCTATGTGCCATGTGTCCTCGGAGATGCCATATGGCTCTGTCACTATTTCAAATATATTTCTTATTGAGAATTGTATTTGTCAAAGTTTGGTCTTCACCCAGTTGTTTTCAAGAACACCCAGTTTTATTCCAGGAATTTGAAGAGGCGCTGCAGACCTTAGGGGAAGTTGGGATAGGAAAAGTAGAGCAGAATAAATATCAAGAGTGTTCTTTTTCAAACTAAAATAACCCAGTGTTTATCTGCTTCTACCAAATCCCTTTGAAATCAATGCCTTCAGTTTGGGAAAGCTGACTCCACTGGCATTGCGTCATATTGGGTATTGATTCATTTTTCTATGATTCGATGTGGTGGCCAAGGCCAATGCTGGAATCAGCCCTGTGATGTCTGCCACTGAATATGCAGAAAGACTAGGAAATGTGTTTATCTCTGTTCTGAAACTGTTGTTAGGACCGCGGTGATAGCAGGCATTTTAAGGAAATACATCAGAAAAGATGCTTTTCAGAATTTAGCACCCTTTTAGAAAACAGATACGAAGCAGTGCTACAGGATGGAAAATGCAGGATGAAGGCTAGATGAAGCAATAGAGATGAAATAGACTATGAGAGGTGATACTTTGGTTCCGGTCAACAACAGAAACACAAATGGAATGCCAATTTACTGCTCAACAAGTTGTGAGTCAAAGTCCAAGGTTGTTAATTAACTTATATGTGACTCAGCAGGATGGCCCAGACCAAAACCCAAGGTAAACATGATTCTATTTGATTTACTCGTACACATATGGTGGTGGGCACTCCTGTGTATATGACAGGGGGAACGGCTCATGCAGTTAGGAGCCTTCGCAGCTTCTCCCAGAGCAGGTGGAATCAGTCATCCTCGTTCTTTGCTTCAGTGTGTCCCAGCCTCGTTGTGGCCTCAGAATGAGGCAGAAGTAACACTGGGTCACCTGAGCCTAATTGCCAAGGCAGCAGTTTCCATTCCTGAGCACTCGGAATGCTGATGCAGGTGGGGGAATATGTGCTGGTTCCCCTCCAGAAGAAGATGTGGTGATGCCAGGGAAACCTTCCTGGGGCGTCCAGCGCTGCCACCCTACTGGCTGGTTACAGGTGCACGACCCAGCTCAGATGAGCTCATCCAAGCTTAACCCAGGCCAGAATTGGCTGCTTGACCTTTAGAAGTGCGAGCTGACTTTTGGAATGCTGTGTTGGATATCAAATTCTAACAGGTGCACCCACAGCCTTCCACTCCTACACTGCCATGGCCACTTCTGATAGACAGAAATATTAACCACCAATGTTCATAATTATTAGCCGGAAGTGTTCAGGAATTAGTGTGTGCTTGGGTCATGGTGGAAAGGGAGGCTGTGAGAACCTGCTGGATAGAAAAGCTTTAAGGGAGCTCAACTTGGAAAGTGCAAGGGCTTGTAGGGTCACGAACGCGACCCTCTGAGAAGTGACTTCAGTGAGAAATGTGGACTGGGGAATTTGTAATTTCTGCAGTGTATTAAAGAGCTGACTATGATTCTTACATTATTATATTCCTACTTGCTAATGCCCTCTGCGGACAGCATACCTCTCCTCCTTCACCTCGAGCCTGGATGTATGACTTATTTGTAAAATGTGGACAGAAGTTGCAGAAAACCAGTTCTGCCACTTTAGTGAATATCTCCTATCTCCCTTCATTCTCCTGGGCCTCTTCTACCACCGTGATATCGGCAGGTCCCAGTTGCCCCACTGGTTCCAGGTAAGAAGAGAAACATGTAACACAGAGTCACCTTTGCCATCTGAACCATGTGCAAAACCTTCTCAAAACCCTCTGCACAGCATGACTGGGAAATTTATGTTTACTGGTGAAGGACTGTAAGGTCAATCTTAGTAAGAAACAGCTAGACAGGAGCCAGGACATAGCTCAGTAGAATAGGTGCTTGCCTGGCAAGTACAAGGTCCTGGGCTCAGTCCCTGGTATCAGGAAAAAAGAAAGAAAGAAAGAAGAAAGAAAGAAAGAAAGAAAGAAAGAAAGAAAGAAAGAAAGAAAGAAGCTGACACATTCTGAAATTAAAACTAACATCCAGGAATAGCCACACAAAAGGAGAAGATTTCTATTTCTTTTCAAGGAGCCAAACAGGTAAAATTAAGGGTTCCCTGTACTTAGGCATGGTCAGTTGTTAAGAAGATGAGTGTCTGGCTTTCAGTTCAGAATAACTGGGCTCTTAAGGAATTTGAGAAAAATGTGCAGATCATTTTGAGTATTTTTTAACAGAGAGAGAGTGTGCGCGTGAGAGCAAGCTAGGAGTGCATGTGTGCAGTGCACAAAAGATACAAGGTTGTGAGAAACAGAGGCCGGGCCAACACTGGCTGCCTCACCAAGGTGTTGACCTTGGATTGAAACCCGCGGACATTTGGTTCTCAGCCTGGAACCTTCCCTCCTACCGCTGAGCTGTCCTCATCCTCAAGCTCCAGCTCAGTCCAATTTTATTTTTAATTTTCTCTGAACTTTCCAGCCTACATGGACCAGCCCATCTCTCAATTCTTTACCTTGGCTGTCACTCTTATGCTGCCTTAACATTTTCCTTGACTTTTTCCAGGCTGACTTAGAGGTTTCCGTGTGTTTGCAGAGCGTGTCTTCAAATGGAGACACTTGTGCTGCTCTGATCTTGTGAGTGTCTCTCTTTAAAGCAATGAGCTAGGAGAGGGGCAGAGCACGGCATCCTGAGCTGGAACCCGTTCTATCTCCCGCAAGGCAGGGTGGGTGGGAAACACTTCCCTGATGAAAGGATGTGGATCGCATTGTCCTTTGGTTGTGCATCCCAACAAGCTTTCCCTACAGAACGCCAAGATCTGTGAGTGTCCTCCTGCAACAGCTGCTTGGTAGATAAGCCTTGCCCTGCTTAGAAAGCCCTGCGTCACCAGCTTTTTGCTGTCCCTTTGATGTCACCTCACCTAACTCTGCCTTCATCACTGACCTGCTCTGTGTGTACTGGGTCTTCTCTCAGGTGTTTGAATCCTTAAGGCTCAATCCTAGCAAGGGTCTTTTGCAGCTCTAATCTTTCCTCCTTGTCCTGAAAGGTGTCTTCTTTCTGGCCATTTACATCTGCTTTGTAGGGTCTTCTCCTGAGAAGGCCGCCCTGAGTGTCCAGTCTGAGGCACCATCCTGCCTCTCTCATCCTGCTTCTAGTCTCACCTCACTGCAAGACTCTCCATACTTTCTGACCATTTTCTTCTTTCCTTTCTTCTCACCCTTCCCTTCCCTTCCCTTCTTTTCTTTTTGTCCCTTTTTCTCTCCTCTCTCTTTCCCTTGCTTTCTTTTTCCCTCCTTCCCCTCTCCTCCTTTCCTCCCTCCCTCATTTCCTCCCTCCCTCATTTCCTTCCTTCCTTCCTTCCTTCCTTCCTTCCTTCCTTCCTATCTTCCCTCCTTCCTTTCTTCCTTCCTATCTTCCCTCCTTCCTTTCTTCCTTCCTTTCCTAACTTCTTCATTTTTTGTTGCATTCCTTCATTCTGATAAAACATAATCTTCACTGTGACCAGTGCTTTTTGCTCTCCTTCCCATCTAGACCCTGACACATGAAAGTGTTCTGAATGAGTAAATGAATTAATGTGGGTTCAGCGCTCAGCTGTGTGCTGGGAACACAATAGCAGAAAGAAGATAAAGTTGCTACCTTCAAGTATTTTACAACTTTTTTTTGTTGTTGAATAAGCAATCTGTGCATAACGGGTATAGAAGGAAACCCACAACCAACCAGACAACAGTAACAAAACAAAGCCAAGTTAAGCCTTCCTTCCTGTGTGAAGTGGGGTTGCCGGCTACTGCCTTGCAGGTGTGCCATGAGGTTGGACGGGATGATGAGTGCGTGGCAGCAGAGGTGGTGGCTAGGCTAAAGAGCAAGCACTACCTGCAGCCTGCCCTGCTCCCCTGCCCCACCTCACCCCAGGTGTGAGATGTAGTCCTCAGCAAGAAGCTCCTCCCCCTTTGTGATCCAAGCACTCCTAACGCAAGTGTGGGTCTCAGGGCTCAATCCGGCAGTGAAGACTGTCTGGTTTGCAGCCTGCTGGAATGCCAGCGGCAGAGCCGGATTGATTTCTGGCCATCTGAGAGGCACACACTTTGCTGCTTTCAAATGCTTTATGTGAGCTGGAAACTCACCAGCTACTCTCCCAGCGCAGTAGGTGGGGAGCTATGTGACAGTTGGCCACAGGCTACTGAAACAATACGAAGGAACCAGAAATGCTGGGGAGGAGGCTAGTGCTCTGCCAGGTATGGCTCCTGGCTGCTGGAATGGCTTGAAATGCCACCAGTGGGGACTTATTCCTAGAAGGAGCACCACTGCTAGACTGAAATCCTAAGTTATTAGTGATTCATGTATTGATGAGTTTGCTGATCATAGTGCTCTACATGAGAAGTGAGGCAGGTCTTCTATTAGACTGTAACATCCAGAACAGTGGAGTGGCTCGGCCTCTGCCACGGGTCAGTTGATCCATGTCCTGGGAGGGGTCTTGGTGGACACAGGGTGGCTGAGGGTCTGGTGAGTCACGTTCTTCAGAGGCGCCAGAGAAGGGGCCTATCTGGCCTGCGGAAGGGACTAGGTCAAGGGCAATTACACAACAGAGCTCCCGAAGTTAGTGTCTATCAGTTCCTAATCTGTTTCCTCCTTCCTCTTCCACCTACACAGATGTGCCCTTTAAATATTTATTTGCCCACCTTTGCAGTGTGTGACAGAGTTTGTCTCAGAAGCCAACTTGGTCCCTTTGAAGGTGTTTACTAGTTGGATCATGCTGGGCAGTTAGGCAACCTCAGATATATTTGTCTTGCATAAAGTATTCCTTGGGCTCGAGACCCCTCCACAGCCCCAGGGAGACTAGCCCCACTGCTTTGCTTACTTTTTGGATAGGAGGAAGTTCTTAGGATTGCCCAGTTACCCTGCATTACACATGGCTTCTCTTCGTGGCCATGACCTCCTGCCACAATTCTAAGGCAGGAATCAGGGGGCTGCAGCCAGAAAGCTCCATGGTCTTAGCAAGCACAATGAAAAATCTGTGGTTTGCTGGGTTCAGTTTGACCCAGTCAGTGAAATTTACTCAAAGACACAACATCCAGCCCATAGGTATTGACTAAAGATGATTTTGGCTTGCAAAGAAAGCTGCTGTTGCAATGGTTCAAGGTCCACAGATCAACACATCACTCTCGTCAGTTTTTAAGAACTAATACTTGCTGTTCAAGAACTTGTGTGCTGCATACATATGGATGCATGTGCTTGGCTGGGCAGGAATGGGGACTCAGATGGAAGAGCGAGGACAAGAGGGTGAAGCGCAAAGCGAGGGGAAGAACTTTACCAGTCCAGGTCTTGAGGGTGCTTCAGCCCGTGGTTCCCATTGGATTCCCTTCAGCCCTTTTGGTTGCTGTCACTGGTGTGATGGCAGGGAGAGAGGAGAGGTGTTTATTGGCCTGGACCGTCTGTTTGTGATCTCAGGGCTGGTCTCCTTAGAAACCTTCACCTCAGAAGTGGTAACTCCTTCTAGTAGGAGGGGTGAACACAGGCCACTTGTAGAGTGGTGGCATGCAGTCCCTTGGGATGCCAGCGAACATGCTTAGGATGATGTTAACTCTGTGGCATGGCAGGAACAGGGCTTCGTGAGCTTTGGACTTGGCTCGACATGACCTTTCAAAGCAAGAGAGAAGGGCCAATGAAATAGCTCATCAGACTAAGCACCTACCTAGGCAAGTGCAGGGACTGATCCCTTACACCGCATGCCATGTTAACCCGGCCCCTAGGCACACTGAGCCAGCCAGCTGCTGAGACTTGGTGTGGTGGTGCATGCCTGTAATCCAAGCTGTGGCAGGAGAGGCTATAATCAGCAGGATCACTAGCTGTCTGAGGTGCATAGTGAGACCCTGTACTAAATGCATAAAAAAAGAAAGCATGACAGGAAGGAGATAGAAATAGGCAGAGAGAGAGAGAGAGAGAGAGAGAGAGAGAGAGAGAGAGAGAGAGAAAGAGAGAGAGGAGTGCTTGCTTCTCTACCTGTGGGTCCTGGTTCATGGGGCTACTATTTCCCAAATCTCCAGGGCAGTGTGCAGAAATTTGCCAAATGGACACCTCTTACAGGAGGGACGTCTTAGGGACCTCTTGATGTCCCTATCATACGGCTTTCCTCAATGATGTGGACAGCACATTATTCTTTATGGGTTAGCTGGGAATCTCAGAGGCGCAGTGTGGGGAAGCCTGGAGTCACCGGGCAGCAGCAGGTCTGCCTGGCCCAGGAAGACCTGACTTTCTGCTCAGGGAGGCTGGATCTCCACGCAGTCCTGCCTCTAGCACACTGGCTCCAGTGCTGTTCTGCTTCCCATCTTAACTCTTGGAGTAGGCTGTGGACAAACCTCCTGTTCTTTCCGTCATATGGGAGTGCAGCTTAGTGGATAGGTTTTCTGGGTTGAACTACTTGGCTGTGAATCCCAGGGCCACCATGAATGCACCATGTCCCCTTGGGGAGGTCATCCCACCCTCTCCTGGTAGTACCTCAACAGATTTCTCAAGTGCCAAGTGGCAGTGACTTTAGCCCTGCCTCGGATGTGGGCAGGAGAAAATGCAGTAGAAGCAGATTCAGGAGTGGAATCTGCTAAGCAGCAGGGCTCGGGAACTTGGGCCTTTTCTTCCAAAACACAAGGTCCTTGATCCCTCAGAGCACTGCAGAACCTTGAGGTAAAGGATACAGAGCTTGTGGCCCAATGAAGGGTTTTTGTTGCCATCACTAGTATTGAATCCTTAGGACTGACTGGAACATGAACAAGATTTTACAATTTCCTGAGGAATTCCACCAAGAAAATGGCCCAGATTTCCACCTTGCAAGCATCTTGACATACTTTTTTCCTTTCCATCATGATTCATTCTTTTTGTTTTTTTCAGCCCTGGACATTGAACCCAAGACTGTGCATGTGTCAGGCAAGTGCTCTGTCACTCAGCTACATGCCAAGCTCTGCTGCGTTTTGTTTTGAGACAAAGTCTTATGAATTTTCCCAGGCTGGCCACAGAACTGCAACACTTCTGGATCCATCTCCCCAATAGCTGGGATCACAGCCTGTACCACCATGCCTGGCCTGTGTTCCCTCCTGAGGGTCACAGGCTTCCCCGACTCTAGAGGAGATCTCTAGGGAAACAAAAAGCCCAGGAACATAGCTGGATCCAGTGTTGCTCTGTTTCCCAGTTTAATTATTTTTGAAATATTTTAATCTATTTTTTTAATTTTAAAGAGAATGAAAAATAAAAACAACACAGCATTTTAAAACAAGATGATAGGAAATTAATGCTGGTTGTTATACTGCGTATTGTTTTGTCAAGGTAGTTGCTTGGATTACCAGACATAGACATGCAAAACTGATCAAACAATAGAAGCACTAACTGTTCCTTTCCATAAAATAGTAGAAATCAGTAGTACAATTATCTTGGCTATGTTCTGTGTTCATCCCTTCCTTCTTTTTTCCTTTCCCATCCTAGTTTTGTTCTTTCCTTTGGAGGAGCTTCTTCCCCTTTCACAAAATGTATTGTACCTTTTTTTTTTTTT